>JAGFPH010000168.1:620768-648373 GCA_018207615.1 Philaenus spumarius | reverse complement strand
AGTTTCCTCTAGAAACTCTTTTGGGTATTTCTTAGTGCAACAATTTTTTTTTAATGCAAGGAGATTTATTATTGCGTTGACCTCATGGTCCGTGTATCATATTCCTTACGACAATATTATGAAGTGTAGAAAATTCTTGTGGATTTGGTAGTTCGGCACAGACGCATTCATTGGTCAATTTGAGCTGGTTCTCGGAACTTTGATCCTTCATAAAGAATCAGTAGCATATGACAATGTGGCAGGATTGTTTGTTTTGTTTCGTCAGTGTTTAATTCAGGGTTGATTTGTGTTCCACAGGTTCTAAATTGAATAACGTTAGAAATATTTAATCGAGTTCAATAAAATTTGAACCACATATAGAAAACATACATATAATAATAATATTAAAAAACCAGATTGTTACAACCAATTTTAACACCTTTACTGATTAGGCCTATAAAAATTACTTTCCGATATCTTTATTTGGTGAAAAATTGTAATTTAATAATATTTAACAGATTTTAATAAAATTTGAACCACATATAGAAAACATATCTATAATAATAATATAAAAAATCAGATTGTTACAACCAATTTTAATACAGCTTTATTAATTAGGCCTATAAAAAATAACTTTCCGATATCTTTATTGGGTGAAAAATTGTTTGTTCATGTCTTCATTAAAAATTGAATAACTTTAATAATACCTATATTTAACCGATTTTAATAAAATTTGAACCACATATAGAAAACATATCTTTTATAATAATACAAAAAATCAGATTGTTACAACAAATTTTAATACCTTTTTGCTGATTAGACCTATAAAAAATAACTTTACGATATCTTTATTTGGTGAAAAATTGTTTGTTCATGTCTTCAGTAAAAATTTAATATCTTTAATAATATTTAACAGATTATAATAAAATTTGAACCACATATAGAAAACACATCTATAATAATAATATAAAAAAATCAGATTGTTGCAATAAATGTTAATACCTTTACTGATTAGGCCTATACAAATTACTATTTCAAATTCCTCAAACTGTGAACAATATTTTATTTTTATTTTGTATTATTTGACTTTTATTTGAATTATATATTTTGTTGTGAAAGTAATAAGTTATAGAGAATTTTATTGTGAATCCAAATCTTTTTTAATATTTAAAATCGAATATATAGATACAATAAACGTACCGGTATGTACATTTTTAAAATGTATTGTAAATTTTGTTTGCAAAGTATATAAGTTTTCGATACTAAAAATTTAATCACAATAATTTATAAATAAAGTAATTAAAATGTATCGTATCTTGATGATTTTTTCACTGAATGTGTGTAATAATAATACTCTGTTAATTAATACACCACGCCACTTTAGTGTGTAACCCGTCTTACTCGCCAATTTACATTATGTCTGTCCGCTACATTTTTTTTAACACTCTCCCACGTCTTGCTGGTCTTCCCCCATTTGATAACATGATAGAATTTATGCAAAATATTAAGAAAATTATAATTAATGTATGAAAAGTTAATAGAACAGCCACACAACCTTAAAAAGATCACACTTTTAAGGTTTCTCTTCTATGTGTGTGTCAACGTTTATCTTTTATAGGTTAATAAGTAGCACATTTTATTTAACAATATAATTTACATTAAACTGTCATATTATTTTACAGAACAGCTGTTTTATTGTTTTAATTTATTTATTTAATACCAATGTTTTAATGTAAACTACAGAACAGCTGTTTTATGATTTTAATGTATTTATTTAATACCAAATGTTTTAATCTAAACAAAACAGATGTTTTTAAATTCTCATGTATTTCTTATGGGCATTTTACGTTTTTCGGGGACCACAAAAACTTCTTAGTTTTAAATTTTAGAAAAAACTTTTATTTTTCCCTCGTTCCTTGAATCGATACCTTTAATTTGATACCTCTCCCATCATCCTCCGATTTACCTAATTCCCACAATTTTGAATCTAAAATTTCGCTTACTGAATTATATATAAGGATTTGTATAGCATGTTAATATACGGTAATTATGATACAAAAATTCATTTTGGACATTTATTTGCCTATGTATTTGTATGGCCTATTTATATAGAATAAAATATATTGCCTTGATAAAATTATTCTATGAAACATTGACGTATACCTACATATACAAAATGAGATTATATTCTAATAACAACCCATATTTAATTATATTTTGAGTATAGGTTGCTGTAGGCCTACTACATTGTAATTTTAATAGTAGCCTATTAATTTTGAGTGAAATCTTTAAACAACTCTAGTTTTAAATTCATCCCATAAAAATTTCTGCACATTTAAAAAATTTGATCAATGGTGTAGATACTGTACATAAATATTTTAGAGGAAAATTATTGTTAGCAATAGTGTGAATAGAAAGTATTAGGCTACAGCCTATACATTCAAGCTCTGGCTCGTTTTCCTAGGCAAGCACTAACAAATAGTTTAAGTCACAAAATTGCCAAGTATTTGTTTCAAGTGTACCTTAATATTCATCGATTTAACATGACTGTACACTTATAAACGACAGAAATAATTCAACTGAATTTTGTCTAAGTACAGTACACAAGCTGAACAACAACCTAAACCAGGGCCGCCTTAAAGATGGGTTTTCCTAGCTCCATGCTTTTTGCGCAGTGCGCTGGAGGGGTGATATTTTGTGCAATTTACAACCTTGCCAGATTAGTTATCACACCTTAAAGATGGGTTTTCCTAGCTCCGCGCTTTTTGCGCAATGCGCTGGAGGGGTGATATTTAGTTTTTGTGCAATTTACAACCTTGCCAGATTAGTTATCACACCTTTATGGGTTTTCCTAGCTCCGCACTTTTTGCGCAGTCCGCTGGAGGGGTGATATTTAGTTTTTGTGCAATTTACAACCTTGCCAGATTACTTATCACACCTTTATGGGTTTTCCTAGCTCCGCACTTTTTGCGCAGTCCGCTGGAGGGGTGATATTTAATTTTTGTACAATTTACAACCTTGCCAGATTAGTTATCACACCTTTATGAGTTTTCCTAGCTCCGCACTTTTTGCGCAGTCCGCTGCAAGGGTGATATTTATTTTTTGTGGAATTTACAACCTTGCCAGATTAGTTATCACACCTTAAAGATGGGTTTTCCTAGCTCCGCGCTTTTTGCGCAATGCGCTGGAGGGGTGATACTAGCTCCGCGCTTTTTGCGCAATGCGCTGAAATGGGTGATATTTATTTTTTGTGCAATTTACAACCTTGCCAGATTAATTATCACACCTTTATGGGTTTTCCAAGCTCCGCTCTTTTTGCGCAGTCCGCTGAAGGGTGATATTTATTTTTTGTGCATTTACAACCTTGCCAGATTAGTTATCACACCTTAAAGATGGGTTTTCCTTGCTCCGCGCTTTTTGTGCAATGCGCTGGAGGGGTGATACTAGCTCCGCGCTTTTTGCGCAATGCGCTGAAATGGGTGATATTTATTTTTTGTGCAATTTACAACCTTGCCAGATTAATTATCACACCTTTATGGTGGGTTTTCCTAGCTCCGCGCTTTTGCGCAATGCGCTGAAGGGGTGATATTTAGTTTTTGTGCAAATTAGTTATCATACCTTAAAGATGGATTTTCCTAGCTCCGCACTTTTTGCGCAGATCGCTGGAGGGGTGATATTTAGTTTTTGTGCAATTTATAACCTTGCCAGATTAGTTATCACACCTTAAAGATGGGTTTTCCTAGCTCCGCACTTTTTGCGCAATGTGCTGGAGGGGTGATATTTAGTTTTTGTGCAATTTACAACATTGCAATATTACTTATCACACCTTGAAGATGGGTTTTCCTAGCTCTGCGCTTTTTGCGCAATGCGCTGGAGGGGTGATACTAGCTCCGCGCTTTTTGCGCAATGCGCTGGAGGGGTGATATTTAGTTTTTGTGCAATTTACAACCTTGCCAGATTAGTTATCACACCTTTATGAGTTTTCCTAGCTCCGCACTTTTTCCGCAGTCCGCTGGAGGGGTGATATTTATTTTTTGTGCAATTTACAACCTTGCAAGATTAGTTAAATTACCATCGTTGACATAGTCTAGCCCCATATGGATCGTACCTCATCTGTTCTAAAGAACATTTAAACACAATTTATTCCAAATACTAATAAATATTTTCAAGTTTAACTTAGACCTATATTGTTTTATAATTATTGGAAAAATAAACACATTCTAGCTATAAATTCAAAATTTTAAGGGACTGCAATTTAAAACTAAGTGGATAATTCCTTCTTTGTTACATACGCTTATGAATACTATCGTTGCATCTGTTTGGTTGGTCACAGTTAGTCTGGGGACCATGATCAGTGCTCACTTACTACACCCAACAAAATGAATGAGATCCCGAAGTTTCTGCATATCGTCGTGAATCACCCTGCATATACAATTTTTAATGATTGCCGAAAACGTGTTCAGGGGACCATGATCAGTGCTCACTTACTAGACCCAACAAAATTAATATTGCATTGTCATCGGTCCTTGATAAGCGTGCTAAGTTTCAAATCAACCCGACGTTTTGAAGTATAGGAAAGTATACGAATATACGAAGAAAGGTATAAAAAGGCACTTTCCGGATTTTACCCATAACGCGTGACGCGGTTTCTCAAACGACACCCCACCCCGATTACAATGGGCGCAAAGAACTATAACTTCAAAAATTAACGTTATTTATTTTTACAACAAAGTTGTATATTTTACACTTTTTGGCATATAAAACATAAAAACGGTTTAAAAATAATATATTTTTCAGTGGACAAATAACATTGAAGGTCGGCGGAAGTAAACGAGTTGTTCCGAACCCCACTCCCCACTCAGAACGAAGCTTCACAAAATGTTTGCGGAAATAAACAAGGCATTGCAACGTTTACTAGGCTACTTTTTGCATTATTTTTCTGCACATTGCGATAAATTAAGGGTCTGCTGTAGTGGCGGCCATCTTGGATTTTTATCCCATAAGAGCAATGTTAAATTTCAAACCATTTATTTCGTTTACTCTTTATCATAAAATTGTTTGCAAGGTCTCATTTTAAGCAAAGTCACAATACGCATCCGTCTTGCAATTTACATTTTTTTAAATGCTTTTGATTTGTTATGTAATTGATATTTTGTAAGTACAAAGTCTGAATTTTTTTCCTAACACAATAAAAAATTAACGATGAAAAATAATTTGCAAAGCCGGATCCGAAATTTTATAAAGAATATTCAGTTTTTTTTTCAACACTTAATTATAAAAGATAGACTTATAAAATGGTTTGAAATGAGGCAATGTCAAAGCGTTCAGCTGCAAGAAATTGCACTGTTTAGATAGGGATACAGTGAAAAGCGGTTGCGTTTCCGGTTGCTTTCTCGTTTACTGGAGCAGACCCTTAACATCGTTATTCTTACATCTATTCTGACTAACTTCCAATCAAAATTCTTCAGATAAGTAAAAGTGAGATAAGTAAAAAAAAAGATAAACCTCAAGTATGTTTAGCGGATCATCTGCGTAGCACTTCTCCACTGCAGAATCCGTTTTGAGGCGTTTTGTAAATTTAAATCGGGCCACTCAGGTTAATTATGAAAGATATTGGCCTAAATTATTTACACTGCAATTGTGCAAAAACTAATAACGCGACAAATTTTGATCTTCCTCCTGTTTCAAGTACACATAATAAACAATAATTTTCCGAAATATCTGCCGTTAAAATTTTAAATTAACAAACATATGAATATTTAAAAAATGGTAATTTTTAAAAATAGGCTATTTCCAATTTTTTTTATGTGAAAAATGGTCCAGTTGGGATCTGTAATTTTTTTTTTAATTATTAGTGGTGGCCGAACATATTTGGACGAGAGCGTGAAAGGTTAGTCGTTTTTAGTTTGATTATTGTTTTCCAATAAACCGGTATTCATTGATTAAGTAGGCCTATGGATTGCTCAGAAGCAAATAAAATTAATATAATCCTTTAGAAACGAATCCATTCTTTGGGATCCTCTAAATAATTATCATTTGATCAAAAATATGAAATTAGATGCTTGGCGAAAAATATCAGCGGAGTTGGATATTAATTAATTCTTTACAGTCTATTTAATTATATTTTGTACTTACGCATTTTGAAATATTTAGTAAAAAGTTTGTAATTTTTTTATATAAAAACGTATTTTTTATATGCATTTGTCAGTTAAAAATGGTATCAAAACACTGTTTTCAGGGCCTCAGGGTCCGTCCCTTCCCTTTCCACCCCGGTTCCCCCTCTTCCCCCGGTAGGCCACTTTAGGCCAGACACCTCCCTTTACAAAATCCTGGCTACTTCACTTGGTCACCTAATGTGGTGAGCAAAACAACTAAAAAAACTCAGTATATTTTAATGCGTTCATTACCCCAACAGAAAGTAAATTTATGTTATTAAATTAATTTAGATTTAAAATATTTTTGAAAAGTGTCAAAGCAAACTAAAACTATGGAAATGTGTTTATGAGAATAACTCTTTTTATAGTTGTTACAAAACAACGTGTGCATCATTAATTCCCAACCGTTATGTCCATAGCAAGAAAACCCCCTAATAAACTGGTTTTTTTCCTGGAAATTATTATAATAATTAATTATAAAAATAACAGTAATAAATAAATTAATAAGTAATTAATAAATAAACGATGAAATAAAAATGACAATTCTTATTTTGTTGATAATAATTACATTTACTTTCATTTAAAACAAACAGCACGAAAATCGGTTACATAGATTTCCAGAAATAGGTATCAATAGGGTTTTAATCTAGAACCAAAAAACCTCAAAAATTGTCCTTATAAGAAGTATTAGGATGAAGTACAAATTACTTTTCATAACATTTTGATAATAAAGACAATATTCCCTTTTTATTTCAAATAAACAGAACTAAAATGGGCCCGGTAGATCTTCATAAATGTATGTAGTATAAGTGTTTTAATCTAGAACCAAAAAACCTCAAAAAGTAAATTTATAAGAATACCGATGAAATACAAATTACTTTTCATAACATTTTGATAATAAAGACAATATTCCCTTTTATTTTGAATAAACACCACTAAAATTGGTCATATAGATATCCAGAAATAGGTATGAAATCAAAAGGGTTTTAACCTAAAACCACTAAAACTCAAAATGTGCCCTTATAAATACGCACTGATGAAATAAAAATGGCATTTAATAAAACCACCAAAATTCAAAAGGTGCCCTTATAAATGCACTGATGAAATAAAAATGACATTTTAAAAACAGGCAGTCTTGGGTCTGCCGTCAGAAGTGAAAACATTTTATGTTCATATAGTTAACTTTATTTTCGAGTTATTAAGAAGTATTTTTTAAATAATGTATAATGTTGTAATGAGATCTTAAATAATTGCGGAGACGCGATGGAGCCTTAAATAATTGTGTATAAGCGACGGAGCCTTACATAATTGTGGAGATCCAATGAAGCCTTAAATAATTGCGGGAATGCAACTGCTTCTTAAATAATTGCGGAGATGCGATGGAGCCTTAAATAATTGTGGATAAGCGACGGAGCCTTACATAATTGTGGAGATCCGATGAAGCCTTAAATAATTGCGGGAATGCAACAGTGTCTTAAATAATTGCGGGAATGCAACTGTGTCTTAAATAATTGCGGAGATGCGACGGAGCCTTAAATAATTGTTAATAAGCGGCGGAGCCTTACATAATTGTGGAGATCCGATGAAGCCTTAAATAATTGCGGGGATGGAACTGTGTCTTAAATAATTGCGAAGATGCTACGTAGTCTTTATGGAGATGGGATGGATCCTTAAATAATAGCGGAGATGCAACAGATCCTTAAATAATTGTAGAGATCCGATAGAGACTTAAATAATTTCGGGGATGCGACTGTGTCTTAAATAATTGCGGAGATGCGGCGTAGCCTTAAATATTTGCGGCGATGCAACAGAACCTTAAATAACTGCGGAGATGTGACGGAGCCTTAAAAAAAGTGCGATGACGATGACGGTGAAGCGAGTTCAATTATTTTTCTCCATGCAAAAAGTGCCCAACCTAATGAAGTTTTCACTGGAAAAAAACTAAAATCATATAAAAAAATAGGGTTTTAACCTAAAAACAAAAAACTAAAAAGTGCAAAATAATTGAAAAAATAACATTTAATAATTTGTTTAAAATAATGAGATTTTCTTTCATTTAAAACCAACGACACGAAAATCGGACACGCAGAACTCCAGAAATAGTTATCAATAAAAAACCTAAAACTAAAAAAAATCTAAAATTGACCTTATAAATAATATATTGATGAAATAAAAATGACATTTCTTAATTTTATTATAATAATGACAACATTTTCTTTCATTTAAATCAAACCGCACCATCGACCAGGTTGATCTCCAGAAACCGATATCAACCGGAAAAGGTTTTAAACTAAATCCAAAAAACTCGAAAAGTGCCCTTATAAATATACCGATGAGATAAAATTGATATTCAATAATGTTTTAATAATAATGATAACATTTTCTGTCATTTTAAACAAACAGCACTAAAATCGGTCCGGTACATCTTCAGAAATAGCTATCTATAGGATTTTAACATAAAACAAACAAAAAAACTCAAAAAGTGCCATTTTTTTAAAAACCATAAAATAATATTGACATTTCATAATTTTTTGATAATAATGACAACATTGTCTGTCATTTAAAACAAACAGCGCTAAAATAGGCCCGGTAGATCTTCAGAAATAGCTATCAATAGGATTTTAACATAAAACTAAAAAAGTGCCCTTTTAAATATGCCCATGAAATAAAATTGACATTTCATAATTTTTTGATAGTAATGACAGTTTTCTGTCATTTAAAACAAACAGCACTAAAATCGGCCAGTAGATCTTCAGAAATAATAGGATTTTAATATAAAACCCCACAAACTTAAAAAGTGCCCTTTTAAATATGCCCATGAAATAAAATTGACATTTCATAAATTTTTGTATAATAATGACAACATTTTCTGTCATTTATAACAAACAGCACTAAAATCGGCACGGTAGATCTTCAGAAATAGGTAGGCCTATCATCAATAGGGTTACCAAACGTTTAAGGGTGAACGTTTCAGTAGAATTATTATATTAGTAAGATGAGTGGTAGGCCTAGTAATAAACGCAATAAAGATCAAGGTAAAGGAACGATTTTGAAGTTTTTTAAAACTGATAAGCCAACATCAAGTAGGCAGCTTCAGTGACAACAACAACTTTTAGTTCACTCTAATAATGAAACAAGTACGTTTTCTGCTATTTTGTGTTGATGTACAAGTTTCTGTCTTTAGCCAAATACCGGTGCTGCTCCTACGACTCCTAGCGAGATGGTCCTGTACTACGTCTACTGATGGTCCTGGACCGCGGTACAGACCGCCCGTTAGCTCGGTTAGTCTAGTACCCTTGTAATCAAAGCTAGTACTTATATAGTCAATGCTGATACTCAGGGGTATTTCTTTTACATATGTGTTAGTCACGATTGTAGAATTTCAAGTCTGTAGCGCGCTCTATACGTCTGTCATATCAATTCAAAAATAGGGACCTCTTCGTGGGACACCCGGTACATTACTGTTATAAATCTTAGTCCCGAAAGGTGCTGCTACCTACAATGAACGTATAGAATTATTTCTTTGTAAGATCTATTAAAGATTCTTTAGAGGATAATTGTTTAATTAATTGTAATTGCGGTATTTTTGTCTACCTTTGAAAGTAAGGATTTATTTATTTTTTTAAGTCAAGGAGAATACCTAAATAGAACAGACTAATTTCTATTTATTTGTAGACTTTATAACAGCAAAACTGTCACTAAAAACTCTTTTATTTTCAAACCCTTTTATTATTGAGATAATCTTTTGGGTAAACTTTTTAAAATAATTAATTTTAAAGTTTTGTTTTGAGAAAACAATTTTTATAGAAATATATTAATGCACTGAATAATATATTAAAGTCCATAATATACCAGTACATAAGATGCTGCCACACAATGCTTACAGAATTAAATTATTGGTCCCTTTATTTAGTAATAAATATTTTACAATTTGCTACTTTTAATAAAACTGCCAATGCTTGTTCAACATAATATACAAGATACACGGATGGTTAAAAAGGCAAATTAAAAATATAGAAAGCATTCTGCGGATGCGGTTATCTGATTTTTGGCACTAAACATGCAAATTGTCAAGGCTGAATTAGTTATTTCGGCTGAAAAGATGAGAAAAGCTTCATATTATTCCTACTATGAAGGTGAGGCACTGAATGGGCCTAATGAAGTGTGCTCCTTTCCCAATAATGTTCAAAACAGAAACCATAGTACAGTGAGATTTGTAAGAACATTAGCTGCAAGTGGAAGATTTACAAAAATCGAGCATTACTTCCCACAAGAGGCAATTTATTTTTGCCCTGTGTTAGGGATTTCGGTCTTGCCAAGAGACTTGTTAGGAAACAAGATAGAATCTACACTCTGAAGATTATGAACACCTGAAATAATAAGTTTCTTAATAAAAAATCCGCTACAATAACAATATTGAAAATAGATTCAGAATTTATATTAGAATTTAACCCTTAAATACTAATAAAGCGCCTCTCAGGCGTGCAAGCAGACCCTCACCTCCATACTTCTTGAATTCCTCAAGTAAGTGCCTCCCCTCACACCAGTCTACCGCCAACCTTGGTGCTGTGAAGATTTGGTGAGGAATGCACATTTTTCCAAAAGCAACTTCGTCTGTGAGGCGCCTTGTTAGTATTAAACATAAATTATTCTAAGTCTCATAGGCACAAAACGTGAAGGAACCACAAGAGGGTATACTGAAGAAAAGATAGCTACTGTGATTACAAGAAGAAAAGGATGTCAAAGAGCATGCGGCCTAGTGTGTGTGCAGTGCAAATGTAAATAATAAATTGATAAGTAATTGCGTGTTTTTGTAGAATTATTTTGTTCAGTCGCATTAGAAAAGTTGAAACAGTCGTTCCTGAGGAGATATTTTTAAATTTTAAGATTTTTCTAGTTTGGAAAAGACTTTTTCTAGTCATGTCTAGTCCAGGGCTATTTTTGTAATTTTTTCTATTTATGACTGAGAAATTTAAATCAAGCTTGTTTTAAAAAACGTAATAATTTAATCCATCCAAATATATTCTAATTAAATTAATTGAATTAACTGAGTTGAAATAGTTAGTAATTGTATCGTAAAACACATTCTAGATGGTTTTTTACTATATGTACGCCTCTGAGGCGCCTTGTTAGTATTGACGGGGTTGGTTCCCTTGTTAGTATTTAAGGGTTAAGCAGAGATGGCCTACTCATTATAAAAAGACTGCATTTTCACTAAAATCGTTAACTATGAAGAAAAAAATGGTCCATTGTCAATATTTTTCAAATAGGTTTGGTATTATAGGTTTATTAAATAAAGTCAAATAGATGGTCTGTTAAAAGACGAGTTCTTGCATTATGGAAACCAGTCTACAACAACCCTTTGTCCTACCAGTAATAAAAAGCCTACAACAAACTTCCAATCAACATTAAACAACGACTTGAAAAAACGTGTTCAATACAACAAAAAAAAAATACCTGCTTACAAAAAAAAACCTTTTTTGACAAAATACTTGAATGGCCAACTACTGAAACTTGTAAATTATCGGAGGAAAATTTTTAAATTCATTAGTAAGAAAACGAATATTAGCTTAAATATTTTATCAAGCATTGCACATAGTATAAATTTATTGTTTACCATAATTATTTATTTGTTTCCATATTTGCCTTTCAAATACTGAATTGGTTTTAGCATATCTTGTCAAAAGTAGTTCAGGTTTTCCTTTCTTCTTACTTGTTGCTATACCTGTTTCGCCTCAACAGAAGGCATCGTCAGGCGTTTTCAAAAAACATCGATACAGAATAGTTCATCGTACATCTAACAATCTCAACCAAGCTCTCAACCAGATAAAACAAACCCAAGACCCTTACACTTGGAGCGGCATATACAAAATGTTTTACAACGACTGTAATAAAATATACGTAGGACAGACATGAAGGACGTTCAAAACACGTTACAAAGAACACCTACTTCACAATAACATCCATAACCACCTCAGCTTTTGGAGGAGTATGCCATTTTAGTCCAGTAAAATTATAGAAACATTTTTGAAAATTTATTGTAATTTGTTTCAGAACGCCATGTGGAAACATTGATTTATTAAATTTATGCATAAAGTAAATGGCATTTTTCCAGATCCACTTTTGAACATCCAGAACAATTTTTAAATAAGGTGTTTAATATGTACAAATCAGAAAAAATCGGTTTTCTTTAAATAGTTTGAAGACAATTAATTGCTGATGGGTATTTCAAATTTTGTTTACTTACTTACAGTGTACTAAAAAATGGTTAATTTGAGACCTCGTAAGTTAAAATTGGTTATTAATTTGTTAAGATAATTGCAAAAAACCTATTAAAATTTCCAAATTTTCAAGTATTTTTCATACTTTGATAAAAGAAACTAGACCCTTGAAATAAGCCTGTTATGGCCATAAAATGCCACTGCTACGCGCCCAGAAAATTGAACTTTGCAAGTTCAAATAATTCAATGCCGATGAAAAATTTGTTGTTTCTCCATTATTTATGGACCGATTTCGAAGGGGTTTTTAAAATCTGAAGAAATATTTTTAAATATGCTAAGAAAAACATCAAATTTACTGTTGTTAATTTTTAACGTTCTACTCCAGATTTTTTTAAACCCATCGAAATCGGTCTATAAATAACGGAGAAACAACAAATTTTTCATCGGCATTGAATTATTTGAACTTGCAAAGTTCAATTTTCTGGGCGCGTAGCAGTAAAATGTGATGACTCTTACCCCCACCGTTCAGCAACTGCAGTCTCTTTGAAATCATTTATTGCACTTAGAGAAACTTTATTTTCCATCAAACTCAATGGTAATATGAAGTTTAAGTATTGAACTAGCACTGACGACAATAACAACCCTTAATAATGTTTATAAATAAACAAATTATGAATTTACAAAAAAAATATCTTGGCTCCTGGTTGAGCTAGAGCAACCTTTTTTTTAAAAAAAAATACTTGTAAAAATGCCAGCTATTGGAATATAAAAGTGGCATACCAATATTTCCATTTATTGCAAAGATATTTCCAAAAAACCTAACTTAAAAGTCATACTTTTTCAGACGCGATTGTGAGAGTTAAAATAGTGAAAATTTGAATTACCTTAAACGTATACTTAAAATATAAGTCTCGACAAAAAACATGAGCCCTGGATGAGCCTCCTATGAGGACGGCAACTGGGTCTAATTGTCTTTAACATTCAACCCTTTTTTAATAAATAAATTTAATATCTTGTAAATCAATCAATATTTTTGAATTAAATTTCAATGGTAACTTAAGGGCCATAAAAGACTTATTTATTTAAAGTTTTAAGGGTCAAGGTTCTTTTATCAAAGAATGAAAAATACATGAAAATTTGGAAAATTTAATCGTTTTTTTGCAATTATTTAAACAAATTATTAACCGATTTTATCTTACGAGGTCTCTAACTAACCATTTTTTAGTACCCTACAAGTATACAAAGTTTGAAATACCCATTGGCAGTTGACTTCAAACTATTTAAAGAAAACTATTTTTTTGCATATTAAACCCTTATTTAAAAATTGTTCAAAAGTGGATCTGGAAAAATGCCATTTACTTTATGCATAAATAAATACATTTTTTTACATGGCATTCTGAAACGAATTACAATATGTGTTTTCTCTAATTCTACTGCACTATTTACAAACAATGGAAACATTTCCCAGACTCACTTTTAAGTGATAAACAACATTTTGCCTCACTACGATACTTTTATACAATAGATCATAAATGACAAACTAAACAAAACTAAAGGTTAATGAATACTGTCACTAAGCAGAGCAACCAGTTACCGGTATATAGTATTAATAAAACTAGAAGGATGTGGCCATGTATCAAAGAACAAATTTGTATCATGGAATTACAAATACCAAATCGTTATGCAATTCTGTATTTGTTTTCATGTGTGTGTTTATGTCCGTGTAGTGACGATGCCTTCTGTTGAGGCAAAACGGCAGCTGTAGCAACAAGTAAGAAGAAAAGAAACCTAAACTACTTATGACAAGGTATGCTAAAATCAATAATTAATTATTTAAATTATTTTATTTTCAAGTTGGATTTGTTTTTGTTTTTTTTTCGTGTAGTTAGAAAAAGTCAAATTTCCACACAGTAAATTTTGATTTTACTATCAATAAACATAAACAAAAAACTGTAATAATGTTATTAGATAGATCTCAAACGTTTTTTTCATATAAAAATTCACAGTACCATATTTGTCAATAACTTAATTTGAGTTATGAAGTTTTTAATGTCTCCTGTAAAATTTGGATAAAGGCTTTTCGAAATAGCCGGTTGAATTGTGCTATTCATTATATATGCTCCGTTGTGCCACTGTTCTGTTCCTCAGCCTCTAAAAGTGCCATGAACTACATGATAATGTACTGGTAAACAATATCACAGTAAAAGGTGTTGTGGTGTCTGTGAAATATTTGGGTCTTCAATTCTTTTCCACAAAACCACACACCAAACTTCTATGAATGTAATGAAAACCTGAGAGTTTTTTGATCTCTAATATGTGCCCAATCTGGCTGTTAAGGTAGTCTGTTTAGTGAAAACATTAGATTATACATAATCCAAGACTTGGACAATGCTGTAAATATAAATATTGACAGTAATGTTTCCTTTTTTCTTTATCATGTATTGGAAGAGCATACAGACTCTATGTGATACGATGGAGATGGTTTCTTTGAAGCTCTGCAAACATTTCTGTTAGTTGAAACTGTTTACACATTGATTTTCTTGGTGAACATATATAAATATACATAAATATTTTCCAAGAACACATCCCTTAAAACAATAGCGGTCTCTAATCAAGGAACTTTACATGAAATCGTTGATTTAGTTGATACTAGTGATTTTGGAATAACTATCGTTAAGTTTTCCTACATTTTAGGAATGATTTTGATTTAAAGTAACTTTCTATAATGAACACAAAAGTTTCTCTGCTCAAAAACTACTCACCCACTGTCATCACAAAGGAGAGAAATTGTTTTGGCTATTTTGTGTTACATTGCTACCACAAGGTAATTTATGACAGAAAAACTCAATTTCTCTTTGCCATATGTTTTTGAACATATCTTTTGGTGTACTGATGTTTTTAATACATATAAATGTAATTCTTGTACTTATTGAGTAAATGTAATTCTTTCTGTATACTGGGTGGCGCATAAGTCACTTGACAGTTGGTAAAAAAAATATTCTATAAAAACAAATTAACAGTAAGAAGTAGTACAATAGTTTTAGCACATGATTTGGTATTACAAAATATTGATAATTATGCGTTTTCAAGTAGGCAACAACGCAAACACAACAATCAGTCTAGTCAGCTGGATATGTTTAAAACTGTAGTTTCCGAATTGGTTTTAGTGATAAACCGTTTTAACAATGTTAACGAAAGAAGAAAGGATTTTCGCTTTAAAAACTTTTTGTAAAAGTGGTGCTAGTGCAGTTATTAATGAATGGGGTAGACACTTTAATTCAAACCCACCCTCCAGACAAACAGTGTATGCCATGCAAGATAAATTTGAACAACATGGGTCTGTTATGGATGCACCAAGATCTGGCTGCCCAATAACAGTCACAACAGAGGAAAATAGTGTATGTTTAGCTGTGACTCAAAGTCCATGAAAATCAACCAGACAATTAGCCTCTGAGCTGGAGTTATCACAAAGGTCTGTGTAAAGAATGTTACACACTCTTCAATTTAAAATGTACATTCCACGTTTAGTACATCGACTAATTGAAGATGACCCAGATCGACATCTTCAGTTTTGCGAATTGATTGAGTTCTTCAATAAAATTGTGTGGTCTGATGAGGCTAATTTTAAGTTAAGCGGACAAGTTAACAGACTTAACTGTACTTACTGGTAAAGTGGTATACTGAAAATCAAAATCTTTTGTTAGAGCAACAACTCAATCAACCAGATGTGAATGTTTGAAGGGCAATATAGTTATTTGGCGCATTTGGACCATACTTTTTTGAAGGAACAGTGTCAAGAGATAAATATTTGGATAGCCTATGCTTCAAAATTACTGGTACTAAGACTCATGACATATGCTGGAAACTTTCAGGAAATTATTTCCAACATGATGGTGCTCCACCACATTGTGGAACTGCGCGCTGCGATTATTTGAATGAAACTTTTGAAAAAAAATGTATCGGTTGTAGGGCAGATACTGAAATGTCTCCACGTTTACCAGAGATCATGCCAAAGGATTTTTTTGTGTGGGGTGTCGTCAAGGAATCTGTTTTTTCTAAAAAGCAACAGACCATTGACCAATTGAAAGACTACATAATATGCATTTCATGATTTGAACAGTGATAACGAACTATGAAGTAGAATATGAAACATTCTTCCTGAAAGACTTGAAAGATGTAATAATGAAGAAGGAAAATGGTCTGAAACAAAAAATAATTCTAAGTATTGTTTGTAATAAATTTAGTATAATATTAATTTACGTACTTGCCTGAGTAATCCTTTTAGAAGTTTTTCCTCGTTTACAGCTGTTTCACCTTTTCATTTTCAGGCATCATCAGAACGAATACAAAAAACACTTCTCACAATTACACTTATTAACAGAGATTAATTTGATATTTAACACATAAATAAATAAAAACACAAAACGACACTTGATAAAACATTTAAGACACTTGTTAAATTTATTTATGTCACACTATGCGACTGTCATCAGATATATCACAGGGGCGGATCCTGGCATGTGCGACCTGTGCCTCCGCATGACGATGGGAAAAAATTGTGGCACTTGTCTTGTAACTGAAAAATAAGGAGAATAATAGAAAATTATTCTTTTGTCAAAGATTCGATATAATATAAAAATAAAAGTGCACGAGGCGGCATGAAACTAAAAGTGTTGGGGGTGAGTGGCGCGAGAATCCGAGCTGGCCGGTCGCCAATCCCGCCGGAAGCGGAGCGACAGCGAGTCTGTATTTAAAAGTCTGCAAAGTGGAGTACAGGACAGAGGAGTGGGCGCCCCACTTCGCTGCCCTGAGTGGTGGGGTTGGTATGGAGGAGTATTTCACCCCCACTGGGCCCCACCTGTCACAACACAATTCCATATATAACATCCTCTAATCAGTCATCAAACTTTTTAGTAACCACATTATCGGCATATTCGATTGACTGATATGAGAAATAGACCCATTACCGCAAGTTCCAATAATTATTAACATGTTGACAAAAAAAAAGCCTTCGGGTAATTTTTATAGAAAAGGAAAGGCTGATATTGTTAAACAAGACCAACAGCAGGCTAAAGCATTAAGCAAATTTTTCCGTGGTGCCACTGGATCAGCTGATGCTGGAGCTGGACCCTCAGATGATGACGTGCTTGGATTACAATCTCTACCAGTTACTGTCGCATCTGGAGAAAGAAGCTTTTCAAAGCTTAAATTAATCAAACATTATTTAAGATCTACCATGAGCCAAGAGCGGCTGGTTGGACTGGCCCTAGTATCAATCGAGTTTGATGTGTTGCAAAACATTAAAATAGATGAATGAAACCCAAAGACGAAGTCTTGGTGTTGCAAAGACTTTTCTGAAACCAAAGCTCGGAGAGTTTTTTTATATATTAATAAGGTAAAGCATTGAAATCTCAAATTAATGCAATGAAATTTTGTGTAAAAATAAATGTATAAAATTTTCATTTGAGATGAATTTTTAAATTTTCCTTGACATCTCTTTTATTCCAGTGGCTGTATTATTTACAACTTGACAGGTGTTTTGAGCAAAATAGAAAACTTTTAATACTTTTGTTGATGTTATAGTTAAAAAACTATTTCCTCACAGTTGACTGAACACCAATTCACGATCCTTCATTTTACCTTTGTTTATAAAGCACCCAGTACTTATAAAATCTCAAGACACACTGGGACCATCTGTTTTCCAACCCACCGGTTGCTCGGTACGTGTTGGGGCGCCAGAACCATGCTTTGCACAGGGCGCCATTTACCCACGGTCCGCCCCTGATCTATCATATCACAAACTGTAAAAGATATGTTCAAACTGGCAGTCAGTAGCAGCGTGAGGGAGAAATCTTATCTAATAAGTCAAATATTATGTTTGCTTGGAATTGTGTTTGGTCTTAATAACTTATCTTTATCCTTTTTGCAACTATTATAAATATGGTAGGCCTCCAGAGTGTTCAATTTATACCCCTTACTGCAACAATTCAATATTTCCACATTTGTTACTATATCAGTATAAGAATGCTCATTAATCAAATGTTCAGCAAAATTCGATTTTGCAGCGTTTAGTCTTGAACTGGGAGGTATGTGTTCCTTAAATCTCACTTGGAAGATTCGTCCCATCTGTCCAATGTAATTTTTAGGGCAGTCATTACAATTAATCCTGTATACCCCAGTAATATAATGAATAGCAGTCGGATATGGGTACAAATACAATAATGGAGAAATTTAGTATGTTTTTAAAGCAGTGTCAAGTGACTTTGCGCCATCCTGTATAGTTGTCACAAACATTAACATTATTTGATTTATTTTTGTTCAAGGACAAAATAGTAATACAGTAAACGTAATTCCTTCTATATACAGTTTTCAGACACATTTACCTTATATTTGTCCTAGGACATATTTATAAGAATACTGGCCTTTTGAAACTCTATAGTGTCTCTCAAATTCAGTTTAAAATGGTTTAAATGTTACTTTATAATTCTTTGAAGATCAAGGAATTATAAAGGAAGATTTTAAACAATTTTAGTATTGATGAACTACTATATACTTTGATTTTTTGTGATGTCCAATCACCAAGTCTCGTTATCCTCTCCATGACCCTCTAGTTACAAATAAACCTAGTTATTAACATCCTTCATAACTGTACATTTGAATGGTAACAAGGTAGCTGATTGTAACACAGATCTCTATTGTAAGCAAACATGAGAAAAGTCCATGTAACATTGAACATAGGAAACTGTGAATCACTTATGCTAAGATACAATTAAATGACCACTTTTGGTTGAATTAGGTCTTACAAACAATAATAAATTCAAGTTATAGCAAAATAATATTTATTGTAGTAATTATTCTAATTTTTACAGCACCTTATTGACTAGTAAGTATTTGGTACTTTATTATTTGGTAACTTAACCATAAAATACATTTAACTATGTAAGTAGTATTAACATTATTTTTATTTGTTTAGGTTTGATCAATTGGTAATACTATCGGTCTTACAATACTATACTTACATTTATTTCAAACAAAATAACTTAAACATAATCTGCATGTTTAAAAAAAAATTAATCTATATACCTTATAGACCACAAATATTTCATCAGGACTTTAGTAATCCATGTATGGCATGTTTCATTATTTTTTTAATGAAATGAATTTTATTTTATTAATGGTGTGAGTTAATAAATTAAAGAACATGGTCAAATATTTTCATGTTTGTAAGATTAAAGGACTTAATTATTAACATATTTACCTCTTGCAGTATATTGTATTTTAAATAAAGCAAAAGTTAATTTAACAACATGTGATTTTGTTGGGTTCACTTTATATTATAAGTATGAAAGAGATATTTCTTCAACATGCTTAGATCAAGTTTTGTTAGCCGTTAACCACATGCTTTTATAATTATTGTTTTACCTTTGAAGGCAACCTAGTGATAATAGACTATTTGAATAAATAATATTATAGGCTTCATAATTTTAGCTTACTAACAAATATAGTATATGGTTCAAAGTAGACTAATGGATTGTAAACAAAACACTTACGTAAAAACAAGAAAACAAAGTTACTATACCGTCTTACAGTATTACCGTACTTCAAATAGGTTTTATATTTCTTAATCCCTTTTTACTGCACAAACTCACTTAAGCAGATGTTTAAAGATTAGATACTGTGGTAGAAAGCTATCAGAACTTGATTCTTTATTAGAAATTCTAAACTCAAAATCGTTGATCACTGAATAAGTCCTAATAGTGATTTATTTGTTGTTTATTTCCTAACTAATATTTAAAGTACAAACAAACAAGGGCTGTGATGAATAGACAAAGGGGGTTGCCAGTTGTTAAAGAAGATTTATCCTTTGGTTTTTCTTCGTCAGATAACAAATAGACTTGTCTACCGTTCAAAGGCTGGGTTTTTCTGAAGTTGTGTCCCATAGGGCCGTCATGAGAATTGATGTCATGGAATTTCTGAATCTGAAATATAAAAAAAATATATTACAATAGTTTTTTTTATATTAACAAAAAAACTCCAACAAAACACCACAAAAGAAGCAATATATAAAATTTAAAGTAGTAATATATAAAATTGGGAGAAAAAAACAGCTGTTGAAAAAACTTATTAAAGGTTAAAACTATTAATGGTTATTGGAAATTAAACCCTTTTATAATTTTGAGTTTATGTTAAGGCAATTAAATAAGGCAAACCCTTACCTGATCTTTAGATATAGGTATAGATGTCTTCAATACAGTCCAAACAACAGATTCAAAACATGGCGGTGTGGTCAAGGATCCGGCATACCTGTAGAAATGGCTTCTGTCATCAGGTAAAAGTTCTTCAGGACTGAAAAGCTCTGGAAGTGAAGTTGATGTGTCGCTTTTGACTACTTCTTGCAGTGCTTTTATTATTGGTTCCAGTACAGGATTATCTTCTTCAGATTCCTAAATAAGCAATTGTATTTAATGTTAGTCATTTCATTACCTAGTTATGAGGTTATAATTATTCAAAGAGGAAAAGATTGTGTACCGTACTTGTTTAACTTGAAAACTTTTTATCTGATTTTAATGAAACATATAGTACAGTATAAAATATGTTATTTCGAATAATGTACACTCGTCCTAATATATCTGACTATTGCTCTGGCACAATAGCAGAAACCTTCAATGTTGATTGTTTATGAAGAGTGCCAATTGAATCAACAAAACAAACAGAGAAATTCATAAATTCTAGTTCTGGGTTTCTTTTTATTCTTAGCGTATATTAATTTGTATTTTAGGTTAGAACGCTAGGTTTATGTTTTCTGTTAAGTTTATATAATATGTGTATTAGCTTTATTTTTACTTTCTCCACCCTATACGTAGTATATGGAGAAAGTATTGTTTTCGTAAAAATGTTCGAATTTGAATTTTCAGTTGAATTATCTGTTTTGGTGCTCCCAGAACCCCAAAAAATTGTTTAGTGCAATTATCTGTGTTGGTGCTCCCTGAACCCAAAAATATTTTTAGTGGAATTTTTTGTTTTGGTGCTCCCTGAACCCAAAAAAGTGTTTTTAACGTGGTGTCTGTCTGTCAGTGTGTCAGTATGTATACACAACCAGAGGGGACACTATTGCTCCGATTTTCATGAAATTTGGTATGTAGGTACTAAACCCTAATATCTCCAGGCGTTTTTTTCATTTTTTGGAATTTTTACTTTTTAAGGGTAATTTACCCCTAAAAACCAATAAAAAACGACAAAAATGCAAATTTCTCAAAAACGGCTCTAACGATTTTGATTAAATTTTCAGTATTTATAGTGCTTAAGATGCCAAACAAAATGACACCACCCGCTTTTATCAAAACTTCGGCGTTTCATAATTATGGGGAAATGTTAAAAAATAAACAAGTTTATGTTGTCAATCTAGCATCACGGCGACGGCCGCACAGGGTAGCACCACGGTAGCGAGCACGGCCAGTAATTCAAAGGTCGCGCGATCGAATCCCGCCTGGGACAATAACTTTTTTATACGATTGACGTAGGTAGAATATTATTTTTTTGTTTTGTTCTAAAAAGTAGTAAATAAAATGATTAAAAACAATATTATTTTGACTACAGTAAGTTGGGAGAAAGTTTGTGTCAGTTAACTGATACCGTTTATTTCACTTGATAACAAGTATTGATTTATACTACGGTATTTTCTTTATACACAACTGTTGGCAATCTTCGATCTAACAATTGTAAAAATATAAACACTACACCATTAGAAACTAACTTTAAAACCAGAATTTGTTGTATAACCGTAAGTTTCAGAGTTGTTTGTTTAAACTGTATATTTAAAAAAGAGGTTAAAACTATTTCTACTTACATGAAACAGAACTCCTATAACAGCGAGACCTCGTGTGTAGTCAAGTGCGTTGACTTTAGAGCCATGCTTGCTATTGTGGTGAACAAGATGAAGTTCTAAAGCATACCTAGACATTAAAATTTACAGATCAATTACAATTCTTTGTGATTGATTATAACTTAAATTACTAAGCAGTTAAATGATAGCATCAAGATAATTTATTCAAAACATTTTTCTGTGCTTGTTGTACTTTTGAACAAAAAATTTATTTTCGATTATCAAACTGAATAAATTTCTTTGATAAATTTCACTCAGAATGTAGGCCTAATAGTTGAGGCGTTGTTGTCTTCACTTTTGATTCAATTAGTTTTGTATATATTTATGTGCAATATTGCTGTTATTAGTTTAGTAATCACATTTGAAGTTAAGTGTTCGTCATCCCCAATCTTAATTGAACTATAATCTTCATAGGACAAGAGATCTTTATTAGCGAATGTCCTTAGGAAAGATGAGCTATTGCACTGCAGTGACTCTTGTGGTGAGACTTAAGGACGTCAGTGAGAACCGGTCATGGTTCCAAAATTTGGAGGGTCATTAAAAATGTGATATATTATATATATATATATACAGGGTGTCCCCGAACTCTCTGGACCTCTTTTGTGGATATGTTCCTGGGATCGAGACGAACATATTTCACAATATAAATATGGGTCTACAGGGCTTATTTTTTCGTCTGTCCGTCTGTATGTGTTTTTTACAAAATACTTAATATTTTTGAAAGTAGAAAGGATATTAAGCTCAAACTTTGTACACCTATATTTTGCGTAACCTCTTATCACTGTACGATAAATAAGAACATTATTTTAAATATTTTCAAAATGGCGGCCGTTTATAACATTTAATGTTAAATATCTCAAAAACCGCAAAAACTTTACAAAAAAATTACAAGAGACAAAAAGTTGACTTTTTTAACGATAAACACAATGGTTTTTTTTTATTTTGTCTGTAGCTCAACGGATAACAGAGATATTGACAAAAAAAGGAAAAATGTATTTCTTGGTAGTTGTCAACAATACTCAGAATTACTCTAGAAACAAAATATTTTAAATTTATTATGAGCTAAAGTAATAATTTATTTGCATAATGTTCCGACCACTTTCTGAGCTGATTCCACTAGCAAAGAATAATGAAAAAAGTTCATATATTCTGTCCGAATTGAGACCGAATTTTGCGTTTTGGATCAAATATCGCAACGCGTGAGCAGGAGCTGGAGGCTGAGGTACAAACAAAATCTACTAATTATCGTATGTAGATAATGATCTACTAATTATCGTTTCACAAATGATATGGTATACAAAATCGATGTAAATGTGAGGATGAATGAAAGTAGTGTTTCCCCATATGTCGTCGGTTTGTTTAAAAAAAATATTTATATATATACAGAAATACTGCAGTAAAATTATGCAAAACAGCTCAAGCCTTTATATCAGGTAACTAGTCATATCACTGTTTGCTTTACTTCCGCTCTCCTACCCTCAAACCACAGATATGAAAAGCTACCTGGTCTGGCGAGATTCAAACCCGGGATCTTCTGATCAGAAAGACCCCACGTTACCACTCGGCTAAGGCTTGCACATAATAAAACTGAAAAATAATCGCTCTTAGTTACTTTACAAAGCAACCATATTGCCTATATCGCCTCTTTAAGCGAATTATTTTCTTCGGGTTAAAACTTTCTTAACTAAAGATAATATAAATATTACTTTTAAGTTTGGAGAAGTAAGATATGAGAAGATATAATGTAAACTAATATTACTATAGCCCATCTCAGGTTAAGTTGAGGCAAGCAGGGTGGGTAATTAGGGTCGGTTTCAACCGTCATAAAACTGACCCTTATTAATGCCACCTGAGTGAACCTGTAGACACTCTTGTTTAAAATTGCAATTCTGTATGTCTTAAGTAAAAATAAAAAACGATATCATATTTCGTTTCATGATACTTTCCTGATAATTTTGATACCAAATTTGATTACATTTGGCCAACTTTGAGCTGTACTAGCATTATAAACTTTCTTAGTTGAATCAACTTTACTAATATGGTTTACAACAATAAAGCCACAAAAATGTACTAGAGAAGTTCATATTTAAATATGTAATAAATAATCATTATTTGAGAAAAAACCCGATACTGTATCGTTATTTACCATAATACACACAATTGTGTGTTTGTACCATAGTAATAACATATTATAATTACCATTTGCGATAGTTAAAACTTTCTCTCTGCGTTTCGGAGCTCATTTAATTATTAAATAGCTCGTTTTGCAGACTTGAGACTGCCAGAGGTCTGTTTTGGTCTGTTAGACATTCGTCAATTTTTATATTTTTTTATTTTATAATTTGTTTGTATTTATTTTTTTACAAATATTTGCAGTTAAATAATGTACATTGTTTCTTTATCAATCAATCATAATATATCAAAATTCATTCAAAATATTTACAGTGCTAAGTACGTTTGTCTTATAATAGTTGGACTCTGCAGGAAGAGGTGTTTGGTAAACATGAGAGGTGTTTACTAATGTGAGTGATGATAAGAATATTGATAAGAATAAACCTAATGAATTATTAATAAACTTGATAATTGTTATTATATGTTAATTAATGCAATATCAATTTATAAATACAAATTTAATTTTGTAATTTGTTGTATTGACAAAAAAAAACAATTACAACACTTTAAGGCTCGGCTCCCTACATTCAAAACGGCGAAGTTGGCTACCAATTTCAATGTTAAATAAGCAAAACATACCTTCACTATTAAGCATATTTTTGTGTTGTTTTTGTCAAAAAACGAAAGCTGTGTATTGTTTTCTTAAAATAAAATAGATTGTGGGTGTTGATTGCTAAGATTTTGTGCAATATCTCTTATTGCAACTGAGTAAAAAATTAATAAAGTTAACTGTTTTTTATTTTTTACTATTTATATCGTACGTTTATGAAAACAATAAAACAGTTTTTGAAAATGTATTTAGAAATAAACATCCGCATATGACAGTACTTCAAAATGAAACCAAATTTTTAAATTTATTCCACGAATTAACAGAAAAATGACTTATTCTGTAGCATTGCTCTTATGGGAATCAGATTCAATATGGCGGACAGGGTAGCGCCCCCTTAAGTCGGCCGATTAACATGGTACAAACACACAATTGTGTGTATTATGGTAAATAACGATACAGTATCGAGTTTTTTCTCAAATAATGATTATTTATTACATATTTAAATATGAACTTCTCTAGTACATTTTTGTGGATTTATTGTTGTAAACCATGTAAAGTTAATTCAACTAACGAAGTTTATAATGCTAGTACAGCTCAAAGTTGGCCAAATGTAATCAAATTTGGTATCAAAATTATCAGGAAAGTATCATGAAACGAATTATGATATCGTTTTTTCATTTTCACTTAAGACATACAGACTTGCAATTTTAAACTAGAGTGTCCTACAGGTTCACTCAGGCGGCATTAATAAGGGTCAGTTTTATGACGGTTGAAACCGACCCTAATTACCCACCCTGCTTGCCTCAACTTAACCTGAGATGGGCTATAGTATATACTACGACGATAATAATATATGCGATTAATTTTGAAAAAGTTGTGTAACCTTTTTTATTTAGCAAGATATTGGCCCAACATTTTTAACATAAGTATAAAACAAAATGTGTCTTAAAGTAATGTGCAAGTTTTCAAGTGATATATTTTTTCTCTATCTGTTTTCTTCATACAAACTGGAAATAAAAAAAAAAATTATAGTATGTAAATTTATTTTTCTGAATTTGTGGTATATTAGAAAAATGTTTAGAGTAGAAAATATTATTTATAGGTCTGTTAGAAGAAAAACCATTCAAAAATCATGATAATATCTTATCAAATAACAAAAATACAGTTTTTTTTTATGAAATCCTTTCAAATTCGCTAAATTAGGTCGGCACTTTTGAGTACACTATGGGAGAAAATACCTGGAACTGAAAGGGTTAATATGATGTAATAACTTTTGATTTCATACCAAGCACACAATCTAAGTTTAGATCATTCAAATAGTTAATAGTTTAATCTTATTAATTGTAATAACTCATTATAAGCTGGCAGGTGTGATGAGTTCCTTGCTGACGATATCCGTTAACCCTCGGGCTCGGGCGATCTTCCTTTCGGATATGTCCTTCTACTCTCTTGCAAACTCCTGGACGTTGTCTGGAGAAGGTAAGTTAAATAAGCAGTCGATTTTTCATGTAACAGGTTTACTACACAAAAGTTATACCTTCCCTGCTGGCCCGAACTTACAACTAAACTTAATAAAGGCAGACTTAAACATAGCTGGCTCACCTCCCTTTAATTATCTAAACTCTGATTTCAGCATGTTGTTTGTGCTGTTCACCCATATAGCATGATCGCTATCAATATATGTCCAGAATTTTACTATTACTAATAATAATTATTATATATTATAGTACCTGTCACACAGAACCTGTTCATGTATTAAACATATTTTTAAAGTTACTCAATTTCTACTATATTTAATTTTTCGAAAATATTATTGAACATAGTTTGCCAATTTACTTCAAAATTTATTAACTTTTTATAATTTTATTATTTTTCTACAAAAGCGCTACTGTACAATAGCCTTTTTTACAAATTGCTTTTTTTTAAAGTACACTAAAGTAAACCACATTTACTGTTAGGTACGATTCTATTCGTACTACAGTCGTGGGAAATACAGACATTTGTTGAATTCAATACGTTGAGTTCCCACGGTTACGCTATGGGTTGACCAACTGTTGAATGCGCGAGATGTTTTATAAGTAAAATTAAACTAAATTGTCGATTGAAAATGAAATAGGTACTCAGTTTGATCTGTCCAAAAGAATCGAGCAATTTACACAGGCCAAAGCTCGTAAAGTGAATTTCATGTAATAATTGACCGAGCGAAGCGATGTCTCTGTTTTAACTCGACCGTTCGGCATTTCGTCTGTGTGCCTGTCTGTCTCACGATTACGGCCAAACGCCTTGACCGATTTTGATGATTTTTGCATGAACGTTCGTTATTCCTAGGCCGAGCCATTTATATATCCGGGGTTTTCCATTTTTCATTTTTAACCCATTAAATAAAATAAAAATGGCGGCCGGACCGTCTCTCTCAGTGTAAGCTTTTTTCCAAAGCCAGTTAGTGGCTTAACCGTAAGTCGAATTTAAAAACTAATAGTATTTTGCTAGTAGCAAATTAGATTTTCAACAAAATTGTATCCTTGATTTTTTTCCGTATCTCTAACGGTAAGCTCAAAAAATGGCCGTAAACTACAAATTTGTTAAAAATCGTTCAAGTTTTTGTATTTCAACCATGTTTTTATACGTTTATTCTAAACCAATTC
>JAGFPH010000168.1:590401-606381 GCA_018207615.1 Philaenus spumarius | reverse complement strand
ATTGAAGTAAAATTAAGAAAGTTGTTAGCTCAAGAAACAATCACGTTCAGTAACGAAAGGAAAATGTTTAACTTTAGGCCTACATAAAAAGTAGTAAAAAGTTTTGTAATTTTTTTCATAAATGTAAAAAGTTTCGTAATTTAATTCTAAATAGAATTGTATAAAAATATTTATCAATTTCAAATTTCTTATTTTGAAAACACAATTTTTTATGTTCCTACTACAAGACTGCTAACAAAACTAGGCCTGTTTTGAATAGTAATTTAGGAATATATCATTTGCCCAAAAATGACATATTATTATAAGAAAGTGTAGAGGATAAATCAAAGAATTGAACTGTATACCTGTAAATTATCATTGTAAATTTCATAAAAGTATTTGACTTAGCTTTACTTGAATTACAAAATGAGATGAAACAAATGAAACCTCGCGGCGATAAAGGACATACAAAAAATGACCGTAGGATACAGTGGGAAGTGTTGGTGTGGGTTGAGATCACTATCACGACGTTTTAACATCGTTTGTTTTCATTATTTCTAATATTGGAATATGATATGGAACTTACGTTAACTTATGATACATTGTTAAGTTTGAGTTATTTAAGTATGTAAATATTTAATTGTATGTTGTCCCTCTATAACAAGATATTTTTAGCTATCTTACGCATTATTAACCTAAATAAAACACAATGCCTCTAAAAGAAAATCTTTAGCAGTTAAAGCTCAAGAAAAGAAATAAAAACGAGAACTAGAAATCCCGGAATCGCGTGAATTGTAAATAATGTTTCACTGGCTAAACCTTGTGCTTACTTCCTTACTGGCACACTATTTTTAACATAAGTTCAAAACCACATTTGTTATTTCAACGAGTGAGGTTTACTGTTCGCAGAACTACTAGTATAAGTAGTATAAATAAACCTTCACATATTTCACTTTGCCCCATCACTTATTTCACTATGCCCCACCATTGGGGCAAAGTGGAATGAAAATCAACTTGTAGTGTTTTAGTAGATACAGACAAAATATTCGTAATTGCAAAATTATGCCATTGCTTTTTATTATTTATAAACATCAATTAAAGAGAAAAACACATTTCAGTGTTCTAAAGACGTTCGTTTAGCACCCATTTACAACAATTAAAAAATCATTCCACTTTGCCCCACCTTCCCCTACTCAGCGTCGTCCGACGGTGACATTGCTGCACTAACACTGCTGGGAAATGTGATCAAACATCATTCATCAAACAACATTTGTATTTCATTCTTTTAAGTAAAAGTACTTACTTTTTTGTAGTTAAATTAAAATGTGTTTAAAATATTTCCTTTTTTGTTTAACAGCCACTAACCAGCGGGACAGTTATTTTGTTTAGTTTTTTTGTAAATAAAAATTTGTTTTATTTCAAAGTCTAATACTTAGCACGTCTGTCCGGGCTATCTGGCTGAAAAGTGTTCAATGATAAACAGTTAAAAAGTTATTGAACTTGTTGAAATCAGGGTAAACCTGGCAATGGGCATAGGTTGGGGTAATTTTAGTGACGTCGGGGATGGTGGGGGCGGCGGCAGATACCTAAATACCAAGGTTGTTAGAGAAGAAGGTTGACGCATTAGACCGTTTTCGTGGTTCAAGCCAGCCAAGTGCGGTGACGTCACGCAGTGACCGGCCCTCCGATAAGTCGCACTAGCTCAAGCAATGCTTGGCATCTGTTCACACAGTACACATTGTATAATGTTTGTTGATGTGCATATTTGTTGTTGTAATAATGTTGACAGTGCATATCTGTGTTTGCAATATAGACAGCGAATATTTAGTTTGTACTATTATTTTGTCAATTTGCCTTTAATTTGTAAGTGATTACACTTCTCGAATATGGAATAAATACAGTATGAAAACTTCATACTGTAAAAAATAAGACTTAATAACAGTGCTCACTAAAACAAATTATCTCTTATTTTTTATATAGCTAAAATACAAATTATCTCTTCTATAACGTAATTAAAGACCCTAAAAGATACTGCAACTTTACATTTACTTTACTCATGACGCCTGTCGACAAATTGAAGTGTCCCAATGAGTTTTAAAAAGCTATAACAGGCTCAATAAAAGCTACACATCGTTAAATTTTTTTCGGTCTATGATTACCAAATTGAACAAACACTTCATATAAACCTAAATAACTAGCGTATACGATATTATAAAATGTTCTTTCCATTTTGTAAAAGTATTTTTAGTTATATACATGAATAACAATAATGTTATTATTATTTTTGCTACAGAATCACTAATTATAACTGTGTAATTATTCACTGTACATGGACATGGATTTTATTAAAATGCTTTATAACATTTCGACTTAAAAAAGCTATTACCTAAAACTAAAATGTAAAAAATATATGAGTTTTGTCACTTTTGTTTAACCGCTTTCTAACTTCAGAATTAGCGATGCTCTGTCTTTTCTTGATTTTTTTCATACAAAGTTTGAGGATCCTTTAGTCCTTTATTCTTATTATTGTTCTCATTTTAATGTATGATGTAATAACCTCCAATAGGAAGTCGTTACAATTTTGTGACACTGCAATTGCTAAGTCTTTCACTTTTGTCCATTCTTGAGTAAATTATCTCCATGGAATACTTTGAACTCCTCACAAACTTGACTTATTCATATACATTGCTCTGACGGCTCCACCAGTCCACCCTGTGTAAAGAACAGGAATTGTAAGTCATTTAAATAGGTAATGTTTGTGTTTTTACTAACACGCCGTTTTTACACCTGCAACACGTTACGGTGCTACTATGTGAGTGGAAATTATATCGTTTTTAAAAGGTTATAATAATATACAAAATTTGTGAGTTTAAAATTAATTTTTGTTCTATTTAAAATCCCACATTCCCTACTAATATTTATACAAATAAAATTAGAGTTTTGTCTGTACATTGCTTATAATCATAAATGTTTTGGTTATTGTTTCGTTTCATACAATAGGAAAGCCGAAACGCGTCTTATCTCAATTTCTGCCTGTCTGTATCTCTGTCTGTATGTCTTGTGACGCTCAAGATGGTATTTTACGTTGTCTTCTCCGGAAAAACAAGAAAACAGATTATGATGAAACTATTTTTATTTTTTTTTGTGTTCTCTAAAAGCTAGATAATGTTTTTATCTACTTGAAACTGGTGTTATGTCCTTTCGAAATAAAATAACGAACACTCAAAAACACAGTTTTGTGCTATATTAGACACAATTTGTTGCAAGATGTCTTACATAACTTTTTTACATAACCATTATGACAGGAAGATCGTCTCTGCGCGTGTGTTTAGTACATGTCTGCTAGTGAATTATGCATTTTATTGTAATGATTATTTATTTATGCTTTTGCACTAAGTAATAATAAATTGTAGTATTCAATCTTACCTGAGACAAATGTCGAATCCACGAGATTTCGTTTTCTGAAGTAGACGTATAGCCCATTCGGTGTAGGTTACAACTACCAGTAATTTGAAATACGGCAGATTTTTCAAAATAATTACCTTAAAGTATGTAGATTAATATAAAAAAAGTTAACCAGTCTATCGATTTCCCAAAGTCGAAAAAAAATCGAAAAACATTTTTTTTCGATATGCCTTAATATTTCAAGGTGGGATGAAGATAAATAAAAATAAAAAATACCACCGTTTAGGGGAAGTATTTTCAATAAAAAAGGTCATATGTATTTCTTTCCTCCAAGCAATGGTTTGTCTGGAAAAAGTTCGATAATGCAGGTATGTAGTTTGCAGAAGGGGAAATCACTAAAAGTTGAAATCTCATTCATATATGAATTTTTTATATATCGAATTGAAACTTGACATAGGAGTTAAAATATATTTTAAACATTTATGCTGAGTCTCAGCTTGTTATTTTGAAAATGACCCGATCTAGAGCCACTTGACTTATCAATAGGTTTCTCGATTTTAGGAGTACTGGACCCACGAACTAATTTATGTTTCTTTTACCTTCTTCTCGTCATACTGCAGAACTGCAACCTTTTCATGTTTTTCTTTTCTTTCACCAGCTACTTTCATAAAATGGAAAATATCATCGAAAAACCCTCTTCGTATAATAATATTGGTTATCGATCTGTTCAAAGTAGACAAACTTGGCAAAGGAAAGCGGCATTTTCTTTGAAGATATAATTATGTTCGTTTTCCAAGATACCGCAAAGTTAGAGCTACTGAAATTTCATCGTTCGTCCATTTAACTCTTTTTTATTTTCAAACAATAAATCTAACTAATTTTTTTGTGAAAATTGTACTAAGTTCGTCTTTAACTTTTTTTCTGTTAACTTTTGTTTATGTTTTTTCCCATTCAACGCCTTAAAGAAGTTTGAAAGCCTACGAATTTGTAAAGATTTTTTCCTCAAAATGTGCTGTTTCTTCAATAACTGTGCCTTGAGAATATTATTTTCTTTCTGTAGTTCTATTCATCTTTGATTTTGACAGCTAACTGGTGACTCGATGGTTTCCGTCTCATTTTTGCTTATAAATAACATTTCTGCTTCAGACAAACCTTTAGAAACTAATAATGAATCGACAAGTTTTATGTTTTTCCTGTTTAAATACCTGTCTTTTCTGTTTCCTACCAAGCTTCCATTTTCTAAATTTTTAAAATTTGGAGTAGGCCTAATTGCTAGTTTTTGAGAAGGAACAGCTGTGGGTTTGAGCTTTTTTTACTAGGTACATTCAATAGCTCAAGATCTCTTTCATAGTCCTCAGGCAAAAAATGGTCTAAACATATAGAACAGGAATCAGGGTTCCATTTCCCTTCCCGCCTACACAAGTGAACCCATTTATTCCTTATTTCAAGGTATTTAGGAAAGTTAAAATAGACCACACCATCGACCTTTGTTTTGATGTGGCTATTATTGCAGACAGCAACTGTACACCGTTTACCCGGCATTTCTTTAAAATAAAACAAACTAATTGTTACATGCCACGTGAAGTTAACAACGACGCCACAACTACTGAGACACTATTAAAAGTAAGTTCCGATACACTTGTAAAAGCTGATCAATACAAAATACTATGAAATCAAAATACAACCTCATGGTACAAGTGATTCTACTGAAATACTAAAATGGCGGGTGGCAGAGCAAGAAGCAGATGGCTGTGCCAGGTCACTGCGTGACGTCAAAGCTAGCAGGCATTATGGACTGCAGGGCGAGGCGGGAATGCGTCAACCTATATACTCTATCAACCTTGCCTAAATACGTCCCTGGCTATAACGCTAGGCGAACACATTAAGACCTAAATTTTATAATTATGTTGGAGTAGGCTACCACTCCAATACCTCATGCAGTTTGGAGATTAGCGTTTGAGTATCAAAAGGACCACAACAAAAGGTGCTGTTTAGGAACATGTATTATATTAGTTAAATGAAACGGCTTCCTAGATTTTAGTTTTAACGTTAACGTTTTTACTTCCATACCAGATAGGTTAAGGCTCGGCTCTCCACATTCAAAACTACGATATTGGGTACCAATTTCAATGTTAAATAACCAAAACATACCTTCACTATTAAGCATATTATTCTTGTCAAAAGACGAAAGCTGTATTTTTTTCTTAAAGTAAAATAGATTGTGGGTGTTGATTGCTAAGGATTTTTACAATATCTCTTTTTGCAACTGAGTAAAACATTTATAAAGTTTACTATTTTTTACTATTTATATCATACGTTTATTAAAACAATAAAACGGTTTCTGAAAATGTATTCGGCAATCAACATTCGCATATGACAGTACTTCAAAATGAAACCAAATTTTTAAATTTATTCCACGAATTAACGGAAAAAAATGACTTATTCTGTAGCATTGCTCGTATGGGAATCAGATTCAATATGGCTGGCAGGGAAGCGCCCCCTTAACCTTGCATAGCCAGGGGGGATATCCGGATGTACCCCCCCCCCCCTCGACAAACCCCAGACAAGTCAGTTAAGAAATTTACCAGATTGGCTAATTAAGCATAATTAAGCAGTGGGAACACACGCTTCGTTAAAATATATTTGCTAGAACTCGTCCACCTTCCAAGAAATGAATAGGTTCCTGACTCACAAAGATACATTGGAAAGCATATGCAGTTTACTTCCAAAAAAATTCTTAAAGTTACAAGATGAAAGTACGAAGTTGTGTTGCAATGTTATTTCAAAACAATGGTCCAACGACATATGTGATCCTTTCCAGATTGAAAGTGGGATGAAAATGTGAATAACCGGGATGAATAATAAGGAGTCCGATTTACCACAAGACTGTATCTTTCATGGATAAGTGTGATCGGCAGATGTCCCCTACAGTTTTAAGGCGTTGTGAATAGCGGCAAACGCTACCAATAACAAAAGCGGAGAGGTCATTTTCAACCCTTCAGCGCTTGAAAACATATTTGCGCAGCACAACATCCAAAAATGTCGACTTAATAGACTGCCAAATTTGTTTAAACACAGAGATATAGAAGTCATCCCTGATAGTGTCTGGATATCATGTGAAAGAAGTCCAGAAAACTTAAAATCAGCCATTAGTCAAGATTGTTAGAATATGATTATTTTGTTCTTGCCACTAAAATATGTAGCCTATTATAATTTCAAAAAGCCTATGTCTATTTTAATTTTTTTTAAAAAAGGCCTATGATACATTTTCTGTAGTTCTGAACAAATAAATAATATTTGCATCTTTACAGGGAACTGTAAAGATTTGTTAAGTGTTTTGTTTTGAATATTATTGGAAAAAGTAGCAAGATTAAAAAGAATATATGTTCTTTATGCTTAGTCAAAGTGTTATTATTATTATATTTTGTAATTCTGTACGATTTATTATTCAGTTTAGTTCCGTATGAAAAAAAACAGTAGGGCACAGACCTAGTTTTTGTATTACTATGTAATTTTGTTTCATTGTTTGAAAAAATTTAACAAAATTTTGATATTAGATTTGTTATAACTTTTGGTGGTCCTACATCCAATGGTAGATGTAGTGTTAAAATTATCACATATGCCCAAATACTTTTCTAGTTAAACAATTACCTAAAAAAACTGCTGTAGTTTAAAAAATAAAAAATATAATTACTACCTACTGAAAAAAGTTAACTGAATAAGATAAAAAGGGGCTGTTAAGTGCATTTAACTTTAAACAAATTTTACTTTTTATTTTTTAAGATTATTTGTTGGATTTTGTTACAAAAACACTGGGTCCACCAGACATGGTTTTATAATTTATTAAATGTGTTTTCGTGAATAATTTATTGAAATGTTTCGTAAGTGTTAAGTGATCCATTCCAACGGAGGATGTTTTCTAAAAACTTGATAATGGACTTAATAGTCGAAACGGGCGTAGTTTTACAATACGACAAGTGACTACCGACGACAGTAAGTTGTAACATTATATTAATTTATAACAGTAGTCGAAATATTGACAAACAAAATAAATAGAATTTAAAGTTATCCATTCATAGTTTAACAATTAAAGTATTTCTGTCAGTGCAGCAGTTGCTGCTAGACGATTGGACTGGCTGAGGCCTTTTAAATCCTTCCAAATCACTCACCCGTGTGTCCATTGTTTTTGAAAGACGTCTTGACCCTTCTGTCATAATGAATAAACACGAGAGGCTCAACAGAGAAACTTTGAGAGTCATCGGACGACAAATCGACCGGCGACTGATGTGTTCCAGATGCACAGACTCCGGTCCATCCTAAAGCACAGGAAGATCCAATCAGTAAACATAGGGCGTCAGAGCGAATAAGATTATATTAAGGACGTTTTATTACCTTCAGGGTCGTCAAGGTTCGCATAGGTCCAGTCAGAGCTGCCCACGCCCCGCCAAGAACCTGCACAATCAAACAATCTGGGGTCATTTCCTGCAGCTAAATTGGACATTGTTATCTTTTTGTAGGTCGAAGAAGACAGTGTTGTAAGTAAGGAACCGTTTCAAGCTTTTAATTAATTTCTGAAAAGTATTATTATTAAAATACGTTTAGACTTACATCTAATACAGTAGTGAACAGTAGTGAAATTGTAATAGTTTATGTTTTATTTTAGACAAATATACAATGTAAAATTAAGCTGAAAACTTTCGTTTCTAACACACACACACTATTGCCCTCCATTATGTTTTAGGCAACTCTCGAAGCGTTGTTGGTGCATGCTTTTAACGTATCTAGTTATTTCTTCACGAAGCTCAGCAATGATAATCTATGGCCCATTTCGGAAGATGATTTCCTTCATTATTCCCCCAAACATCAGCGTAAGGAGTTACAAGATCGGGGGAGATGGATGCGTATGAAAAATGTTTTCCCCGGGAAATCAGGCGGTAGTCAAATTTTCTTTGAAGTGAAGCAACCAGTGGCTGCAGCGGTGTGAAAGGTGGCGCCACGTTGCTGGAACCATTGGGACCAACCAAAAGCAGATTGCTAGTCGACAACACCTCTTAAGATCTCTTGTAAAATATCTCTGTAAGTACCTGGTTTACAGTAACAGCATCTCCGTTTCATCTTCAACGAAATTCGAATCCAGTATGCCTCTCACTGTTGTGGCTATTCTACGACATCGTCAGGACGTTGAAATACAAGAAAAAGTGCTATTTCCTTGTTGATGAAACCGTTTAGGTTGGTTTACATGACTTTTTAAGGATCGCAGTGTTTTCATAGTTCATTACTAACGTTGTGGCGCAATAAACTACTCTTTCTTGTTTTGTCTCTTATATTTCATGGTTGACCAGTTTGTATTTTAAACGGGAATCCACCAAGGTTTTTAAACAGTCTTTTCAAAGACGAATTCATTTTCTTAGATGTTTAGGCCTAGTAAAGGCTTTTTTCGGAGTCTGTAGGACTTGCTGAAGAAGTCTACCTTAGTTTTCAGTGACCGTAGTGACAGATTTTGGTCAGCCCACACATCCTGTATGCTAAGTCAAAACTACCCTACGACGGAACTTGTCAACAACACTTATCATTACGGCATTACTTAGCGGCGGTTTGTGAAATCGTTCTTGAAGCTCTACAGCAGTTCACATCAAACTAGGTTGACCTGATCCGTATGAGCGAAAACAATTCTCTATGTTACAGACTTTCTCCAGAGTTGAGGGATTCCACGCTGCATGAGTTGCAATTAAAATACAGTAACAAATTTGGCGGAACTTTCGTTTTGGAAACTTTGATCGTTCACTCTGGTTAAATAATATGGGGAAGAAATTTGGACACTAAAACGTTTAGTTTGTTTATAAAAAGTCTGCTTGTTTTCAATGGAACTATTATTGTTTCTGTATTGTTATAGCCAACTGCCAAGAAATTAAGTTAATAACTTTCAGTCGATAACTCGGTTATATTTTGAGCTGCGGGAAAATTAAAAAAAAAAACTGTTTTGTTTGTCATTAAAAAATATATTTTTTTACCGGTATGTAAAGTTAGCGGTTTTAGAGATATTTGAAATTGAAAATTTTAAATTTCCACCATTTTAAAAGTATGCAAAAGAACGTTCTGGTTTTTTGAACAAGGGTAAAAGGCTACGTAAACAATATGCACACCAAATTTGAGGTCAAAATATTTTCTATTTTACAAAATATTAAGTATTTAGTAAAAAAAAACTCTTATAACTCGAAAACGAAGCATTTCCGGGCCTATGTTTATTGAAACTTTTTTCATATTTTCACCTAGCCAGGTGAAATATTCTTCTAGATACTCTGCATAGACCTAAATATGTTAGTTCTGAAGAAAATATAAAGGTTTTGGGTAAGAGTGTGCGGTGTGTGTACATTCAAATGATAAATATAGCCTACAGCTGTCATCAATGCACACTGATGGACGCTGATTTTTGGTTACCATTTATTCAATAATTTTGACGTTATACCAGTAGCATAGCCGTTCTAGAGATATCAATTATTTAGTAAAAACTAAAATGGTAAAATAAGCTGGTAAAAGACGCGTGTCCAGATATAGGAACTTTTTCCCCTTTTTTTGACCTAAGTAGCCCCTGAATTTTTAAAATTCCCTGAATGTAGATAAAAATGCAAAACTTATTAAAACAATCAAACTTTTTATGGGGTATCTTAAAATGCTACAAAATTTAAGATATAGCCTTCGGAAAGGAATTGATAGAAATTGATTTTCCTTTTAGTTGTGGGTACCGAACTTCCACATCACTCTGTAGACAGGCGTGACGTAAACTTTTCATCTGGGTTGAAATAATCACGCTTTCCTCGTTAAAAACAGTTGCCGCCTCGTTACACAGTTTGTCGCGAAATGCTTGTTACAGACTTCCACAATGCACGAGTTATTTCGGATTGAAGGGCATGCAGCCAGCGCTCTCTAGCTATAGGCTACGTGACATTCAACACGAGCTATACTCATAGTATAGTTATATGGCTATACTCGATACATACTTCCGTACATAGGCCTACTACTTTTATTGGTCTTAAATGGTTTCTTATATTGGAAAACATCATTTGTGCTGATTGTGTTTACGAAGCTTACTGGACCTAATAAAAGACGGAAAGACTAATACACAAACATACATTTTACAAACTCTGTACAATTTTTGGAGTTAGTAGTTGATTATACTCTGTCGTGGCAACATTATATTTTGGAACATGGTAGTACAAAAAATTAAATATGCACTATATTATCACTAATACCAATTAGTTAGTAAGCAAAAATTGATTTACGCTTATTACGGGCCACTCTGTATATATTTATAATGGCATGCAACTTGAAGGAACCAATGAACTGACAGACATTCAAATATAATTCTATCACGAAGCTGAACCGCTGAGCGAATTTCCAGATTAAGTTAATTATTTTTTAGGGTTTCAACCAACTATTTGGGAAATTGGTTTATTCACGAAGACGCTGAATAGCTGCCTACGAGTACAAAATATATTAGTAGAATTTGTTTGTATCTCTGCTTCCAGCCCCGGACCCGCGCTGCTTCGTTAATGACACCCTAAAACGAGATCTGGGGACCATGGTCGGTACTCATTGACCACTCCTGACCTTAGATGTCCCCATAAGAGTCACTGAAATAGCTCATATTTTCTACGGAAATTCGATAATAAAGCTTATTTTAAAATACTGACCATAGAGTTACCGATATGGCTACAACCATGATGGTCTGCTATGCTTAACTTATGTGAATTCCCGCCTCTCTTGTGGATTATATTCTGGGGAGATTTAATCAATACAAAACGAATATTTCAAATAAAAAAGTATTGTTATCATAACTTTAAATTTAAAACGCTACGATTCTTGTAACCACATTTTAAAAGTCATGGGGTTACTGCCTCTGCATACAGCGTTGATAAAAAATCTTAAATAATTCAATAAATATTAGGCAAAACGAAATGAAACTTTGCAGTTATGTATTTTTCACTGTAACTAATATTTTGACGTATTTGACTGGTTTTTGAAGTGACCAGGGGATGACCCACTTCTGACTAGGGGAAGGGTTTGCACGGTTGTATTCTTTTAACAAAGATCTTTAAAATGAGTTATAGCTTCACCAAGGTTCTATTAAAAAATGTCAAGACTTTTTCTCTGGACCGTTCTACGATCATTGTCGGGACACTACCTGTGCACAGATGTCATCAGATTCAGTAAATTTTGTATGCGCTGGAACGTTGCTTTCTATGTATAAAGTAATACTTAAGAAAAAATGTCTTGTTGTTCTTGCCTCTCTATTATAGTATACAAAATCATGTCATTCACGCAACAATTCTGACCTTACTGCGCATGCGTCAGGATCTAGGACGCTGCAACTCCGATCCGATGCTTCTGTCCTGACCAATCTTCATTTTCGTAAAAATATCAGAGTAAACAATAATTTAATCTGTTGCATTTGCTTCGTCGCAAGTGTAGACGCCCCTGCTCATTTGTAATATTAACTATTTGTCTGTTATCAATTAATACAACAATTATAAAAAGCGAAACCTTAGGCACTAAAAGGGAACACTAGTTGGCAGTTTACCGAGAATTCACTCCGAGCGCCACCAGTCTTTTCGATGCACCAGCCGAGAGGCGAATATATCTGTCTTTCTCGCCAACACACACAAACAACTTTCTCTTTCACCCTCAACCGGCAAAAACCCAGTAGACAAATATCGTGGTGTCAAGAGTCTGTGGGCCTAGTGCCAAGTTGGATTTTGCCCCATAAGGCCTAAATAGGCCGACAGATATAACTTAAACCCAAAAATAAAGTAACTCCGACTGCTTCCGCTTTGCATTTAACAAAGCTCTTATTTTCAAAGATCCAATATTGCGATAGGCTGCACAGACTCTTGAAATTGTCCATATTAGAAACAACATATAAAATTACACAATTTTATTTTAACGGAAAAACCAATTATCAATAAAAATAAAAAAATATTAGATTAATAAAAAAATTATTGTCTAAAACAAAGTAAACTCAATATCCTCTCTTGATTCTCAGTTTACTAGAATAGCAAATTGTGCTAATATAAAAACCATATTTTTGTAAACTATTATTGAAGTTAAACATGGTTTCTAAAGAAATGCTCAAATCATTAATTTGAAAGCACAATGATTTATTCCAATAATTTCAATTATGACTAAAAAAACAAAATTACAATTACACAACTACAAATTTAATGTCTATCTCAAACAAAATACCCAAACAAATTGCACATTTCTACTAAATTACAATACAACCCACTGTAATTCAGAAAATGTTATTAAATGTTTATGAACATGATAGTTAAAATTCTTTTAAAAATGCAAATTACATGTTAAGAATGCATATTTCAGTATGCAAAACAAAGACATTCTATATTTACATTTAATTAAATACCAAATAAATCAATGAATACAAATTAAAAATATTTATTACGTCTTTTTTAATAAAATAAAACTTCATTTAATCAGGTAAACAAACTGGAATACTTTTCCTTTTAACAAATATTTTGCTCCCATCACCAAGTTATTAGCGAATTTCCATAAGAAATTCGAAATATATATTTGTGTATATATATGTATATATGTGTTCGCACTCTAGCGGCCGCATTTTAAGTCCGATTTGGTTCAAATTTGGTACACATGTTGGTTGTCTACGTCGCTCGGATGAGTTCGTTAGCCAAAAAAATCCAACCACTGGAAGTACGTTTTTTGACCGGAAGTAACTATTTTTTTACATTTTTACTACGAGAATAAAACTTTTTTTGAGTTTTTTCTAAAAATATAAATGTAGGATGTTATTCTGCACATTTTGTTTTTTTACGCGACCTTATAGCTCGCTTGGTTCCCCCAAAATCGACCAAAACGTAACATACCATAAAAGTACCCGGTTCAAAGCCAAGTGGTGCAAACTCGCGAGGCCACTAGGTGCAAACAAACTGTACTAATATATTGCGTACACACAAACAGCTGTTCAACACCTTCGTCAGTAGACCTATATCTCAAATTGTTGGTTGAAACCCTAAAACATAGGCATATAAACTTAATTTTGGAAATTTGCTCAACTCACGTCAGCGGTCCAGCTGCGTGGTCGAATTATTTTTTTTTTGCAATTGGAAACACTATACACACACATTATTTTAGTTTATAGCATTACAAATTTAACACTATTATATATTACGTAGCCTATTTTTTTAAATAAAGGCATTTCTATTTGGTTAGATTTTCTGCTATTATTAAATACTCCTTCCTTGTAAGTTATGATAATGTCCATGATAATGTCTAACACAAAAACCCCAAACATTGGAAATTAGCACGTGTGAAAGTGACGGGGTATGGTGGGGTGGGGTGGGTCAACGATCCAAAGTCCAAGTTTGGGAGAAATGTACAGTCCGAGTCTTTGAAAAAAAGTACAGTCCACCACGTTGACGCTAGCGAAACCTATTGGCATCTTGGTGAAGTAGGCTTTCTCAGTGACTCATAAGCGTCGCCCTCAAAAGCACTACGGTTTCGCTTCTTATAAGTGTTAAGTATTCATTGCTGCTACAAAGGACAAGTTGGTAGCCCCGAATCAAGCTTGCCTTTGGGCAATGAATACTTAAAACTTATAAAAGTAGTTTAAAAGGTCCCCCCCCCCCGTCACCTACATACACACAAAAAACAAACAAATTTTACCTGTTTATAGGTTAATATTAGTATAGCTGTACTATCAGTCAAATCTAAGCTTATCTTTTTTTACGTACACAATCTACATACAAAATATCGATTTTAAACATTTTTAGGAATTTTTGCTTGTGTAAAATCCTGCTGAACATATGCGTTTTGTTTGAAGTTTTTAATACTATGTTTTCAAAATAGATCGAAATCTTAAAATTTTATCTACGAATTAAATTCGAATTCCACAAAACACTTATATTTTTTCCAAGATGTATAATTCATTCCGGTCATCGCATTGTATACAGTCGTACAATAAAAAGTCTGTCTTGTGACCTGGTTAAAAAAGTCACTGATAAACGCTAATCTAATATAATCTTTAAGGGCATTAAGAGTTTATCAATTAAAATAGTGCTTCGGTTAAATTCAAAATGTTACAGCTTGGAGGTCAAATGTCTCAACAGTTTCGCGATGTGGCCTGTATCTTTGATAAGTAATTTGTTTTACGAAATCATTTTATTCTAGTTATGTTTATATTAATAGATTGATTTGAAATCAAGGAACTTGCTGTGGTTTCAGATGTTGTAGTAAACATAGATAATAATGTTTACATTATTAATTGCATTAATAATAATAATTAGTAAAGTTAATGTATACAAATTTGTATTATTTCCAAATGATGTGAAGTAGAAGCCTACATAAAACCAGGCCAGGATTATAGTTTTAACAAAGTAACAGTATTAGAGAAATTATAATATATTTCATAAATACCTTTACTTTTAGATTACTGCTCGCAGTCCTGTTTATTTTCGTCAGATGACGACCGTTTCGCCTATTTGTCAGGCATTATCAAATCATTTACAAATTAAAATAAATAAACATTACTTTGCATAATGCACGTCATATTGTTATACTATAGTTTTAACACAACACACAAGTAAAATTTAATTATATACACAACCCATAATTAATGCCAGGACAATAACGAAACAATAAACAGGACTGATAGCGGTAATCCAAAAGTAAAGGTATTTATGAAATATAATATGGGTGGTCCAGTAAGGCAAACAAAAGTAATTATGAAATGATAATGTTTAGTTTAGGAAACAATCATAATCCACAGAAAACCTGTATTATCATACTACTGTAATAGCTTATGTGTTAATAAATGAAACTTATCAATTACGGTACATATTTAAAAACCTTACTTTACGACTTTCTTCCGGCTGAAGTTTTCTGACTTGTTAGCTAACTCTTCATAAGATGGAGGCCAGAAGCCGCGAAAAGAATTATTCGTTTCTCGCTAATTGCGATTTTAAGTAATTTTATTTTATAAGGCGCGAGACCCAGCAGGCCATCTTAAATACTGTATAAACTAAAACTTCATCTGTATTTTATAACTCATTTATTTAATTTTTGTATAGCGTGGGGTATGAAAACGAAAAAATCGTGCGGAATACAAAAATTATAGAAATTACGAAATAATTAAAGAATACAAAATATACGTAAAGTTCAGCCATTTTGGTTATATTTGCACCACACTAAACAAATTTGACGAAACGGTCATCTAACGAAAATAAACAGGACTGCGAGCAGTAATCCAAAAGTAAAGGTATTTATGAAATATATTTTGTAAAATTCAGGTAAAATTTGTTTGTTTTTTGTGTGCATGTAGGGGGGGGGGGGGGGTCTTTTTAACTACTGAACCGATTGAAAAAATAGTTTTACTAATAAAAAGCTACACTATCTCTGAGTAGCTTAGGCTATAATTCATTTTGATAGAAACATTTTTATTTCAATATTTTTTGTAAATTTAGTCGGAAAAAAATCTTAGGTTATGCCTAGAATAATGAACCAACAAATGAATTTACATTTATTATCATAGCAACCAATTGAATAAAATAACAGATAAAACAGCTGTT
>JAGFPH010000168.1:557046-579950 GCA_018207615.1 Philaenus spumarius | reverse complement strand
TTAAAATACTTTATGAAAGCCTAGGCACACTTTAAACATTTATAATTTTGCATTGCCTTAATCATAATTAAAAAATACGAGATTATTAATTGGAACTATCAATTCTTTTTAGGTGTAGGCATATATCTACATTATTTACAGTTATAAAATACTTCATGAAAGCCTAGGCTTACTTGCATTTACAATTGTGTATTGCCTTACTCATAAATCCTAAATATGAGAATATTAATTGGAACTATCAATTCTTTTTTTTTTTTTTTTGTATATAGCCTACTTATACATTATTTAAAATTATAAAATGCTTTATGAATGCCTACGCTCACTTCAAGCTTTTATAATTGTGTATTGCCTTTATAGATACCTACAGAATATTAGACTATTATTATTATTATTAACATACAAAATAATATTAGATTATGTTATACTCTGAGATAATTGTGTGGACCTCATGGGTCGCAAATCTGGTTTTAATTACAGTTTGGCTTTTAAAATAAATTTAACATTACAATTTTATATTTTTGTAAATTATACTTAAGCTTTTACGACATTGTGCTTATTAAAATTTGAAAATATATAATATGTAAAGAAACAAGTCCATGGGCATGGGGTGATACAATTTGTACGTGCGTTCGCTATGCACACAAATACCATTTTACGAACAGGGACCAAATTTGGCGTAGTGGTTCAGAGGTTAAACATTATTACGATTACTTACATTTAAGCGGTTAAAACTAGATAACCAGTCTAAAACAGTACACCTTTAATTCCGATGAGAATAGAAAGCTGACATTTTGAACAATTATTTCTTATGTGTTATACAACAAAATTAGAGCCTTCGCATTTGGATTATTTGCGTTTAAGGGATGAAACCTTGGATACAAACCCCTAAAACAATAAATATTGATTATTTTATTTCTCTTAAATATGAGAGCTGAAATTTGGTACATTTATGAACATAGAAAAAATAAACTCATCGAATTTTGGTCACTTTCATCTAGGGAGTTAAAATGGGGGTATCTACATTTTATATTTATACAATAAATTTAAATTCCACTAACTTCCTACAGGCTAAAGAGCTTTAATTTGGTACAAATGATTCTTAAGTGATAAAAAGGAAGAAAACTCAGTTGCATTTTGATTAGGCCTAGTTGAGTCTAAGAGTGAAATGGGTTAACTAACCTCAAACATTAATATTTGTACACTTATTAACCTTGAGTTATGTAAACCAAATAAACGAAATGTAGGATAAGCAATACTGCAAAACCATATCTTATCTATCTAATGTGAACTAATTAATTAGGAATCAAGTTTGTAATAGTATTTTTATGTAATTAACGCGATTAATCCTTGAACTTTCTTTGAGTTTAATTTCAACAGAGAAATTAATGGTTAATTTAATTTCAATGGTTTTTGTGTATTTTATTTTTTCGAGCTTTTTATGTTTTATTTTAGATGATTAATCCACACAGACAACTTTCCTTTTAGTAACCTACATGTATTGATTTTTGTTAACCTCCATCAGACTTATTAGCAAATTTCCATAGTAAAGATGAGCGATTGCAGTGACTCTTATGGTGAGACCAAGGTCGAGAGTCGTCAATGAGCACTGATCATGGTCTCCAGAACATGTTTTGGAGAGTCATTAAAAATTGTAAAATTGTATTGTTATTTTTGATGTAGGTATGTATATATATATATATGTGTGAGTGTGTGTGTGTGTGTGAGTGTGTATGTGTGTGTGTGTGTGTTCGCACTCTAACGGCCGCATTTTACTTCCGATTTGGTCAAAAATTTTTACACACGTTGGTTTTCTAAGTCACTTTATATGACCTTTATACCTTTATTGTTCTCAATCAAAACTTAAAATATCCGATTCAAATCCACATGTAGAATTTTACCGTGATGGGAGCTTCTGATCCAAAGCTGACGGCTATGATGTAAACTCGCGAAGCAGCGGAACGGCCTCGGATCAGAAGATGCCCCCAAGGTAAAATCCCTGACGTGGATTTTAACCGGGTACTTTTTTGGTACTCGGAAAAATGCTCATAAAATTTAAACTCTGAACTTATTTTATATACCACCTTTGAAGTCATCAAGTATAGGCGAATATATGCATTATAGATACAAACATAAATCATTAACAATGTATCAGGTGGTATAATTTTCAACTTATTTCTTTATTCAAACACCAAACGTAACTAAAACATTATTTTTGTGCTGTTATTAACCGTTCTGAAAACCTTTCACCAGTTTCTGCATTCTTTGCATTTCTATAAAGGTAATATAAATTATCTAGTGATTATAATTATTATTTGTTATTTCTAAAATAAATAAACAACATCAAATATGGTCTATTCGTTGGATAGGTTACATAACCTGCATGTACCTATAGATGTTTTTGGACGTCAGGATTCGAATGCGCTAGGTTTTATATCTGCAAAAAATCTAATAAAATGTTAGAACTATTTACACTCATGTTTTTTTTTTTATTTAAACAAACAGTTCATATGTACGTAAGATAAAAAAATATGCATATTTATTCAGTATGCGATTCCTATTTACATAATATTTTATAAAAAAAAAAACAATAAAAAAATACCAGGTTCGTATTATATAACATTATACAACCGAACTACAAAAACATAATCAACTTTTTTCTAATCCCCCAATTCAAAATAACGTCCTTTTGAAATATTGATTTTAAATATTTTCAAAACCATTAACTTAACTACAAATGCACAGATTAGAAGATGTGACCAAAGTTCTAAGCAATTTACTTCTCCTGTAAATTGTAATTGCATGGGCAAACGAATCTATTGAATTAACAAAATACTACTAAACAGTTGCCTTGATTTTCTCCAGAAATTATGTTATTAGTTGTAAAACCACAGATAATAATTAATTTGATTGTTGCAATGTTGTGGCTAACTTAAACTAACAATAGATGTATTAGTTCTAGGCTATCTTGAGTGTTTTAAACAAGTACCGATAAATTATTGTGATTTCAGTTTTATTCGATAACTCACATTGTTTTATTCATTGACATACAGGAAAAATGAATTGTGTTTTTATTTCTAATTAAAAGCTACACCTTTTTTTCTGTTATAATTTTTTCTGTATAATTAAAAATTAGTACTTTTTTTAGTTTGTTTATTATGTTATAAAACTCTATACACATTTTCAACTTTAAATTAAAGATAATTAAAAATATGCGTACTTATAAAATACTATGTATTTGGACGTTTGAATTAATTTTGTAAATTATCTTTGCACTGGAATCCAAAGTATTGATTTAAGAATTGGTAGATAGTTTTGAAACATCATATATAAGTAAGTACATAGTTATTACATCATTTTCTTTACCAGTTCAAATAAATACGTAGGACATCTTTCATAGTCTGATGTTCAAACCTTTGACAGCTCACCATCCTCCAGTTCTCCAATTGAACACCTTCTGAGAGCCTAGGCCTATTATGTTACTTACATTAAAAATGGTATCAGTATTTGCACTTTCACTGTATTACACACACTTTCACTTTATAAACTATAAGAAAATAAACACACTAAGATATAAACATAAGTTGCATTCAATTTTTTTTCCAGCGCCTGTTAATTTCATTGTATTAAAAGTCTTACATTATATTAAATTTGATTTAGATTGTATTTATTTGTTCTTTCTAAAACTCTCCATTGCTTTACGAGGAATTACTGATGTCTCACTTATTAAGCTACTTTTAAAAATACTCTCTATCACCTTTTGTGTGTCTAAATCATGTTATTCACTCAATAATTAATTTGATTGGTCACTGTCATTTTTATTCAGAACGACTAGTGTATTGATTGGGCCTAATACATTTTTATTGGAACTTAAGCATATTTTGTGCAGTTCGTATTGGATTAAAACTAAAAAAGCAACAGTCATCTTTTTTAAAGCTGAATGCGTGGAATGTTAATTTTGTACGATATCATTTTTACACGAGTTGTCAGTAGTTCTTTCTAGCAGCTAATGTCTGTAAGCCTCAGCTGAATAATGAAAACCAAACTTAGAAATGTGTAATTGCTTTGATATTAAAAGGAGGTTATAATCTGTAATGTAAAATGGGTGAAACATGGAATTATATTTCTAAAACAAATGCAAAGGGAAATGTGAAAAACTGATTGAAATAATAAAATGAAATTTTTCATAAAGTTTTATTATATAATTGCAGAACTATTTAAAAATAAAACTAAGCAGTCGTGGGATTGCCGACAGAAGTGAAAAGAGCCATGAATACAAATAGTTGGTTATTGGTTTAATCCGTAATTTTATCATTATTTTTATCTTGTCACATTTAAAAATTTTTTATCTTGTCACCTCATCCAAAAATGGTCCTGTGCACCTAAGATGCTTTCATTTCAAAATATTTAAAAAAAAAAACCAAATTCAAAATAGTGACCGTTTGATTTTGTATATCTTGAAAACTAAAAATTTTATTTTTTAATTGCGAAGAAAATTTTATTTTCTATAGGTCAATGGATTTAACCGGTTATGGAAAACTGAAAACATTATTTCTTGGACTTGTATAAAACATACAAGGTTAACCTAAAACTAATATAATCTAGTGTAGTTAGTCTTAACAAAAACTTAACAGGGCGTGAGTAGTTCCAACTTAACAATTAGGAAACTAATCGCGATAAAACTCAAATATTAACAATGCATTCTATTTTTTAATCAGCTGATTATTGTGTAAACATAAAGATTTTTAGTTTAGAACAGCTGATCCAAGAGTTCAATTCAATTTGCCTGTGTATTTTAATTGCATGAGCGAACTAATTAATTATATAAAGTAGGTAAAAATGCCTCCCGGGGTCGGCTGCTTCAGGTGGGTTAGTAAAAAACGGCCGAGTCCCAAAAGGAATCTTCAGAAATAGGTATCAATAGGATTGTAACCTAAAACAAAAAGGGCGCTTATAAATATAACGATGAAATAAAAATTACATTTCAATATTTATTTATTATAATGACAGCATTTTCTTTCATTTATTTAACAAATCGAAAAAATGAGAAATAGTTATCATTAGAGGTTTAACCTAAAACAAACATGCAAAAGTGCCATAAATATACCGATGAGAGGGAAATGTAATTTCATAATGTTTTTAATAATAATGACAACGTTTTTCATTTAAAACAAACCGGATGAAAATTGTCCCGGTGGATGTTCAGAAATATGTATCAATAGAGGGCTGTAACTTAAAACAAAAAAACCCCGAAAGTGCCCTTGTTTATTAACCGATGAAATGAAAATGTAATTTCTTTCATAATGTTATCAATATAAGGTAAAGAGAACATTTTGCTTTTATTTAAAACAAACCGGACGAAAGTCGGCCCGGTAGACCTCCAGATATGAATAGGCCTCTATCAATAAAATTTTAACCTAAAATAAAAACCCAAAAGTGTCCTTATAAATATACTGAGGAAATAAAAATTACATTTCATAATTTGTTGATAATATTGACAACATTTTCTTTTATTTAAAACAAACCGCACGAAAATCGGCCCGGTAGATCTCCAGATATATGTATCAGATATATGTAGGGTCACTAAACGTTTGCTGAATATGCTGAATTATTATATAAGAAAGATAAGCAACATAAATAATATGCTTATTACTGTAATAAAACAGTTCTACCTCGCTTTTAATACCCAGATTGGAGGTATTTAATTGTTGCATTGTTGTGGCTTACTCTGACGTAACAATTAGTTCTAGGCTAATCTTGTTTGTTTTAGACAAGTGTCAAGATAATTATTATGTTTTCAGTTTTTCGATAACTCTGTTATCTATTTACCTACAGAAAAATTGAAAAAAAACATTTTGTTCGCAATTAAAGCATACAACTTTTTATGTGTTGAAAATTTCAAACTAAACACAATCAAGTCAAATACAGTATTAACAATGGGTTTTATTTTCTAATTAGGCTGCGATAGAGAGGCAGATTTGTAACTCGTAACTCATATAAGGATTTCTTTTTCTTTTGAAATACGGAATTTCAAAAAGAACAAAAATTGTAAACATTAGTTTTCCAATATGATATCGCACGTCACGAGATTTTGTCTGAGATGTTTAAGTGCGCAATAATGGGCAAGATTGTAAAATAGCAAGCAATACTATATAATGTAGAAGAGGTGTGGGCACTTCGTAAAGTCTGTGTAAAATCATCGCAAAATGGATTACTAAAGGAATACGACTTCTTCAAATTGATTGCAGCAAACAGGAGTCGGAACTAACGTTGCATTAACTTATTGGCATAGTTTAGGCTATTCGGACATTTGCCATCGCTCGAGTACAAAAATAATACACGGCGTTCCGAGACGAGTGTATCAACTCTCGTTATAAAAACATAAAAGTAAAGGCCAAGTATGAAACATTAATTAAATTGAAGTATTTGGCGTTGCGTAAAACGGATGAAGTTGTACACGGCGTTTGGAAAACTATGGAAATACTCCCACAGGTTATTCTCATATCAAAACTTAGGTATAAATACAAGTTTTAAAAAGTTTAGTTTTCCAATAGACTGTATAAAAATCCAAAGGTTATGTTCGTAAAGATTTAAGAATAATACTCAAATTTACAAATAATTTAAAAGAAAATTCAGGACTAAAATAGCAGAAATGAATTTTCCATATAAAATACAAAGCTCAGCTGACTGAAGATTTTCTGTGTTAGGACAACAATTAGCTGATGTTTGTTCTGTACGTCTAAACTGTCAAGATTCAGTACATTTCCAAAATTTAGTTTTTATGTTTTTGGGTTGCAACCATTTGGGAAATTGATTTACTCACGAAGGCGCTGAATAGCTGCCTACGTATAAGAAAAATATTAGTAGAATTTGTTTGCACCTCAGCCTCAAACCTCGGATCACTCACTGCTTCTTTCCGCTCGCAGCGAAAACACTCGCTTGGCGAGCTTGCACCTTGACCTTACGCCCTCGGATTATGGACTGCTTCACTTCGATTGCAGCTGACAAACTCGCTTTGTATGGTACTTTTATGGTATGTTACATTTTGATCCATTTTGGGGGAACCAGACGGTCGTATAAGGTCCTGTAAAAATTGTGCAGAATAATCTCCTATATTAATTTTTTAAATAAAACCCCAAAAAGTGTTACTTCCTTTCAAAAGTAGGTCATTGGATTTTTTGGCTACCCGACCGAGCCACTAAGAAAATCAACTTGTGTGCCAAATTTGGACCAAATCGTTCACAATTTTTAATGACTTTTCAAAACGTTTGCTGGAGACACTGATCAGTGCTCATTACCACTTCCGACCTTAGGTCTCACCATAAGAGTCTCATCTTTCCTATGGAAGGAAATTCGCTAATAATTTAAAAGAAAATTCAGGGCTATAAAAATAACAGAAATGAATTTGTCCTTGTAAAATACAATGCTCAGCTGATTGAAGATTTTCTGTGTTGGTACATCAGCCGCTGTTAATACAGAATAACATGTACAAAATAAAATGTTTGAGCGTGTTAGCCGATTTTTATTTCCTTACAACAGACATTCATTGATTTTAAATGGATTCAATTTGATGTGTCGCAAGCCAAATCTGTCCCTTACAAATTTTTGAGATGGGGGACAGGGTTGATTTGAGATTTTGTAAATAGGTTTTCTAAGGATCCCCCTGAGGGCGAATAACTGTCCCGAGATTAGATTTTGTATATCTCTTTCGGTTTTATTAATAACTATAGGGGAGACCCTTGCGTGCTCCGCACGCCCACTCCATATGGAACCTTCTAAAAATATATGTTATGTTTTATTTATAAAATAATTTATTTATAAAAAAAATTTGAGGTAGGATTAATAATAACCGCAAAATTAAAATGGTAAATATTGTCAAATGTACAAATAAAATTATTTCGTATATTTTATAACAGCAATTATAATAAAGGTTAAAAGAACCACAAACCAGTAAGGCTCAGGTCTACGCTTAATCAAAAATCTAACCAAAAAGTTAGAAATACAAATAATTGTTTTATATTTTGAAATCAGCTGTTAATATTGGTTAATCACTATCAATTACCGTATATTATCAATAAATAGGCGTACTATTAAATTATAATATATCTTATTTTTATGTTTAATTAGGATGTAACATGGTTTTATCTTATTTTTAAATTCCATAACTCAAGTTTTCATTGGTTTGTTTGTGTTGAAACATGTGTTGGTTCAGTCTAGGCCTAACTTAAAATAAATTATTTTGTACTAAGCTGGACATCCGAATCAACTGTTTTATCTGTTATTTTATTCAATTGGTTGCTATGGGAATGCATGTAAATACATACAAGGCCTAACCTTGTAATCAGTCTAGGCCTAACCTAAAATTATGTTTAATTTATTTTACCTGCCTTAACGGCAACATACGCACATAATTTATGTGTTTGTGCATGTCTTTCCACAGTACGTTTTGAATGATATAATTTTCATTTTTCAATTGTTGTTTTTTAGTTTTTCATAATGTTGCTTATTTATTGGTATTACAGCTGTACGACGCTATGGGTTTAACGCCCGACTTGATCCTGTGAATTTGTTCCGACTAAATTTACAAATATTGAAATAAAAAATGTTTTTATCAATATGAACTCCATCCTATGTTACTCAGGGATGTTAAGCTTTTTATTTTAAAAAAATGTCAATTGGTTCAGTAGTTCCAGAGATTACCCTCTACATACAAACGAACAAATTTTACCTCTTTATAATATTAGAATAGATAGTGTGTGTTGTTTTTACTTCAACATTAGCTGATATTTTATCAGGGTCGGACTGGGTCCTCCAAAAAGGCGCCAACCCCACGTTCTCTGAGGGCGCAAACCAACTACGATTGGGGTGTAAGATTGAATAATATATTGAAACAAAATATGGTAGCCTACGTATTATACGGAGGCCACTTTTTTATTACATTCTATTTTTAGACGTTTTGAGATTTAAAAAAAACTAATATAAGTTAGTAACATCTATTACGTGAGTTGTTTTGTATTGCAACAAATATGCAAGCATTAAAAAATTAACCTGAAAGGTACAACCTATAGTCATTATTGTGTCACAGCACTCCTCAGTTGTTGGTGTGCTACAAGCCATTGCCGACAACTCACTAACGAAACGCCAAACGATCGCCGGCCTGAATACTGATGAGTGCTGTGACTAAAGACTATAGGTTAGTACCTTTCAGCCTATTTTTTTTAATGCTTGCATTTTTGTTGCAATAATCTAGCAACGTTTGAAATTAGTGGCCTCCGTTAACTTTCACAAACTCAACAGTCGCTTCAATTCCTGACTTTCATTACAGAGACACTCTATTATTTCATAACTTTATTGTCTATTTTGACCAATGTTGCTCTCTCCATTTGCGTGATGAGAAACGCTTCCAAATTCTCGTTGGATAGATTAGAATGCAGTCCAGTTTTAATTAGTTTTAAGTGGAATAAGACACGTTCACAGCTTACTTGGGTGAGCGGTATGGTTAGCAAAAACGTTTATGCTTTGTTCAGCTCAGTGTACATAAGAGAATATAACTCACAAATCACTTTGTACACACAATTTGCGCAACTCTTGCCGGGTTGTTCGTTCTCCTTACAGTTAAATGAGTTTAATACCGTTTCTTCATCTTTTGGTTCCGAGTTCTCACTCTCACTGTCTCGGTCTTCATTAGCATGTGTTTCTGATAATGTAGATGACAGCAGCGCCCAACTGTAGAAAAAGACTGCAGCTCTTCTTGTAATTTGTTTTTGTCTAGGTACTCAATTAGGCTATATATTTTGGTTAGCGAGTTTTCTGAAAAAACTGTTTTGATTTCCTTGAACCAGTTTTACAAATGCATATATAAAATACAAGTAACACTAAAATCTCGCTATTGTCTAACGTACAATCAACATAGTCTGTAGTAACATAGACTGTCAAATGATTACGAGCCTTAGAACAGTGACAAGATGTATACCATTTCTCTGTGTTTTCTTGTGCGGCGTCAAATGTTTAGACAACTAGAATTTTAAAATGATGATTACATATGTAATTATACGTTTTAGAACAAATTTATAAACACAAAGATTAAAGTTTACAATATTTCCTTTCCGATGGCTTTAGTTTTATTGAGATTGGATGATTTTTAGTTAATTAAATTACAAGTGAAAAAACATGGACCAAGACTGGGATTTGAACCCAGGACCTGTGCCTTTCCGGGGCAACACTCTACCACTGAGCTATCCTGATCCTCCAGATATTGTTCGATGTTATCTCACTTGTACGGTTTTACTGCATTTATGAATTAATAGACTGAATACCTCGCATGCGACATTGAAAACTATCTCAATTCTTTTTGCAGCCTACAGTGGTGTTATTTATTATTATTTTTAATTTGTAATAAACTACCTGCTTACACGCTTCCTCAGCAAGGGATAAATTAATTAAATTACAAGTGAAAAAACATGGACCAAGACCGGGATTTGAACCCAGGACCTTTGCCTTTCCGGGGCAACACTCTACCACTGAGCTATCCTGATCCTCCAAAATATTCTTGATCCTCCTGATTTTTAGTTGGTGAAATATTTAATACAATCAGACGTTACAACAGTGCTGTCTAGGCTCGCTGAGACGACAGTGTCGTCTGGTTCTTTGAGGGTTAATGGCTTCTGGTTACAGTGGTTAGTTGTGATTTCCTGCTTGTTGAATTGTGAGCGTGCAATAATAGTGTTAATAACCATAAACTAATTTTTGAACAAATCTACTAAGTTACTTTTTTGAAGGCGTTAAAGATGAACCATCAGCATCAATCTATTAGAATATAACTATAAAATAATAGGTCTACACCACACCAGCATATATCACAACCCAGCACAGTCTCACTATACTGGTCTGGTCTTTGCTACGCCGCCGATCTGTCACGTCTGGTATCAATATTGCGCATGCGCCGCTGTCTGGGCAACTCACCCGCCTTTGGTCCAGCGCATGCATTAGTTTTTACTTTCAACACTTGTCGATTTTTTTGTCGAAGAGTTTTTGTTATTTAAAGAGAAGGCGCACAGGCGGGCCAGTCCGAGCTTGGCTGATAATGGAAATATTATTCTAAACAGCTGACAACTATTATTATTATAGTCAATAAACATATAATGGCGTTTACATTTTTGTTAAATGTTGAGTACATTTATAGTTGTTTTTATGTTCAATAGGTGCTGCAGTTTTTCAAAAGTATATAAAAACACGCTTTTATTCAAAAGTTTGTGTCAAAATTTCAAAGCAATCGAAATTTTCTTTCATCTTCAGTAGCTTTAAGACTTCAGACAACGCATATAGGGAATGGTATCGTGAGTATTCGGCAAATGCCTGGGTTTCCAAAGAATAAAACTTTTTGGGGTTTTATCTAAAAAAAATAAATATAGGAGATTATTTTGCACATTTTGTGTTTTTACACTACCTTATAGTCCATCTCGTTAACCAAAAATCGATCAAGAGGTAATTTCCATAAAAGAACCCGGTTCAAATCCACGTTTTCAAAAAACACCCTGTATAGCTTAATATGTTATTCCCGTAACTGTTTTATTTTGTTCTACAATATGCTTTTATGTTTATGATAGGTTTACGTGCTAATAAACTAGCACGTTACCAGGACTGGATTGAGGAAGCATTTGATGAAGCAAGTATTCATCCCTCGTAAACTGTATTGTGTCGATATAGGCGATGCATGCAGAGCGACGAGACACGACCGACTTTCTAATATCATACCGTTTTAAACAACGTCATATTGTCAAAGTGAAAGTGTGATATTCTTGCTTTTATTTAGATTATAAAATAAACATACATTGTCTTGGTTACTTAGCTCAGGAATAGGTCGAATGCGTAAAAGTCTGGTATGTCTATTACCACAGACGTCTTTCGTAGACGGTTTGTAGAATCCGAAGGTTTACATCAAGATAATAATTATACAAAGTGTCCAGAAAATATGATCCCAAATTTCACTATAGGTGAAAATAAACAAAATTTCAATAACCGTATTCAAGAAATGCTTAGTTTTCGAATTATCTGCCATTTTGTTTTATTTTACTAAACACTTTATATCTTTGGGTTTGGCAATAGAATAGATATAGAATTCAAATTTGGTGTAAGTATTTGTTACGTAACCTTTTACCATTGTAGGCCTACAACAAAACCAGAATGTTCTTTTGTGTATTTAAAAATGGCTATTTCAAATTGTTAAAGTCAATTATCTCTAAAACCGATGACTTTACAAAAACAATTAAATAAAATTGAAGTGTCAGTCTGTGATTTCGAAATAAATACTTTTTTCTAAGCTCATATTATATGGTTATTCACACTTTACCAAAACCAAAACATGAATTTTTTGGCGGGTTGCGGTAGGAGTTAATAAATAGAAAATGTAATGCGTAACGAAAAAAAGTTTATTAATTGGTTGCTATGGCAATGACAAATATAAAATACTAGTAACGAAAATGCGTTATCAAATTGGTTGCTATGGCAATGGATGTAAATACATTCAAGAAATATGTGTTTTGATTCATCAATTTAAATTAAGAGACGATCGGTTCCGTCAGGCAGATATTATCGTAAAGTGTTGAAACACATTCAATAAACATAAAATGTTGGTTCATCAATGTAGGCGTAGGCCTACCCTAAAATTATTATTGAATGTAATAGGTTAGGCCTAGACTTAAAATTACTTTCCATTAATTGTAAATACATTCAAGAAACCTAAAATGTTGGTTTATCAATGTAGGTCTTACCTAAAATTATTGAATGTATGTTTAATTTATTTTACCTGTCTTAACGGCAACATACATACAATAATTTTAGGTTAGGCCTAGACAGATGAACCAACATTTTATGTTTATTGAATGTATTTACAATTAATGGACATTTAACTGTGTTTACCATTTTAGCTTTGATGTTGTAATTAATTCTACACCTTTATTATAATTATATTAAACGAATGGAAGCAATAAATATTTGTATAAAAACAAACTAATAATAGGTGTAATAAACGACAATTGAAAGATTAAAATTATGTGTGGATGTTGCCGTTAAGGCTGGTAAAAGAATCGAAGAAAAGGCGTGATAAACTTCGTTCCTGACGGGGGTCCCACGACCGTTTTTTTTTTATTGCGTATACTAGTAAGGCACAATATTTACACGAAAGAGCTTTTATTTATTTAATTACATCTGCGAGCGAAGCCGCAGGTACAAGCTAGTAACAAATAAAACGGGTTATTGTTTTTTCTGTAGCTAAAAAGATAACCCGTTATCGGCTAAAAACTAGAGCCACAATTTCTTGATGGTTGTCTATAATAGGCTACACAAATTCAAGGCCGGCGGTAAAGAAGGTTTTGTTTCGCCAGATACTAACAATATAATTAAATTTCGCCACTAGCAACAGAGCCGCCCGAGGTTCTGAAGCGCTAGAGCTGATTTAAAACGTCATCGTAATAAACTCGCTGCCAAAAAATAACTAATGGCCCTTATTGACAACAACCAAATATTATTAAAATTCGAACTTTTACATACATTTTCCCGCAGGAATTTTTTCCATGACCAAAAAATAAAAACGTTCACTGCTTTGTATATTTTTGACTACACAACCATAACATAAGAAAATTTATTAATATAAATACATAGTTAACAATTTTTTAGAACATTCATTCTTACACTGTTAGAGTCTTCATGATCTAACGTAAAATTTGGTATAAGAATAAACTATTTTGTAATATGTTATCTAATTTTTACAGCAGTTTTAGTTTAAACGTTACGTGCGCTCGAATCAAACAATGTCGACGGGAGTCACAGCGTGACGTCATCAGCCTCAATCTCGTTGTCCGTAAAATCTGGAGATCGAGCATACCTTGTGGCTCTAGACACCTTGGGTAATATCTACCAAGAAAATTAATTGGCCGAGGAGGCCAAGTGTCGTGGCCTGCAAGGTCGACTGATCTTAATCGTCTTGATTTCTTTCTGTGGAGACACCTCAAGAGTATAGTGTATTCATCTTCAGTAGCTTCAATTCAAGACTTCAGACAAGCATAGGGAATGGTATCGTGAGTATTCGACAAATGCCTGGGTTTCCAAAGAATGCTGAAATCTATGAGAAGGAGCTTAGATCGATGTATGCTAAACAGGAGCTGCAACTTTAAACAATTTCCTAGCCTAAAACTTTTTTGGGTTTTATCTAAAAACAATAAATATAGGAGATTATTGTGCACATTTTGTGTTTTTACACTACCTTATATTCCATTTGGTTAACCAAAAATCGATCAAGAGGTAATTTACATAAAAGAACCCGGTTCAAATCCACGTGGAGGGTTTTACCGTGGGGCAGCTTCTGATCCGAGAACGCAAGGTGCAGGTGCAAATTCGTGGATTGGAACGAAGCAGTGCGTAAGCCGGGGCTGGAGGGCGAGGTGCAATCAAGTTCTACCAATGTATTTCATAAAGTAAACCAATTTCCCAAATGGTTGAAACGCTAAACTACAATCTTAATTTTATAAATTCGCTCAAATAACGTTAGCGGTTTAATTATTTTTTAATTTAATTTACACACATTCATGACTTTGTTAATTTGAATCGGGGTTTCTCCCGGCAGAAGCTAATCTCGTCGCCGTAGGTGAAAATTGTAGGTGAAACCCAATCACCGTTTAGCTCAGCCTCCCTAATGGAACAGGTTCGACTGCAATCTATTAATAACTGTCTGTAAAGATTAGTAAACTACACTTTGGATCGATCGCAGCCTTCAAGATATTGTTTCTCCAATTGAAAACCTTTTAACATACTTTTTATCCCGAAGAGTCTAGTTTTTTTTGGGACGAAATGTTGTAAGCACTTGATGAAATTGAACTTCAATTTTAAAAATAGATCCACCATTTTTAGTTTAGAGAAATGCTTTTTTACGATGGAAAACAATGTTTGCGAGTTTGTTTCTACATCTGGGCTCAAATGTACAGGTTGCCTGACAACTAAAGGAAATGTCTTGGAGTGAATACAAACAAATTAAATAAATATCTTGCTGCGCATGTCTTCTACTCGGTGAAAGGGTAACTCAAGTAATTTGTATGTTTTTTGTATTATGCAATGTATACGTTTTACCAAAACTGTATCTCTAGTAGTTAACGAGAAAACTGGGTCAAATAACAAACAAAAATGGGGTCGAAAGGCATACTAAAAGAAACAAAGAATCTTGAATAACAAAATTTGTACATTTTTTGTGAAAAAAATTTACGTATCTATACTAATATTATAAACAGGTAAAGTTTGTTTGTTTGTTTGTTTGTTTGTAGGAAGTAATCTCTGGCACTACAGAACCAATTAAAAATATAGTTTTACTAATAAAAAGCTACACTATCCCTGTGTAACATAGACTATAATTCATTTTGATAAAACCTTTTTTATTTCAATATTTGTAAATTTAGTCGGACACTTCTTTTTAGGTTTTAGCTGTTCCCTCCAATATTTCCACTAACAGCTGATTTCAAAATTTCAAGCAATTATTTTTGTATTTCTAGCTTTTAGGTTGGGGCTTTAAAGTGTAGACTGAGCCATGCTGGTTCTTGTAACCATTATTTTAACTACTTTTATAAAGTATAACAAATAAATTAATTTAAAAATTTACATTATTTAACATCTTAGTTTTGAGGTTATTATTAATCGTACACTTTTATTATAAATAAAACATAACATATTTTTTTGGAAGGTTCCATTGGGTGTTGGCGTGCGGAGCACGCAGGGGTCTCCCCTAGTACTAGTATAACATTTTTTACAATTTTTATCAAGTCTATTTTTATTGAAAACGAAACAGCTAAAAATTCAGAAAAGTAAGACAACTCATCCTTGACAATCACAAAATGACATAAAAGTATCAACACAAAAAAAAAACTAATTCCGCCAAGCTCATTATTTTGCCTGCTAGAAACTTTGAGAGCCCGCTGATATGATATCCTAATAGCCCTACATTGATATTTGAATTTGTTTATGACATCGTAAAACTTGAAAAAGTTTCCGAGTTGGATTTTGTGGCGATTTTTGTGGATTTTATTTTATTAAATTTTTGGTTTCTGAGAATAAAACCAAACAGTGAAATGAAATGAAAATACAAAACAAAAAATGGTGCGAACACTTATGTACTCGTTTTAGAATTTATACTTCTTTGATGTGTTTAAATAAATAAGATTTATTGTAGAACAATTGATATTATAAATAAATTAAATTATATACTAAAAATGCATGCAAAAGATACATTATGACATCAATATTTTCAAGTAACTATCCAAAGAATAATCATTGCGGGAATTAAAATTAAATTACAAACAGCTGAAATGAATTTTCTATCACTGATTCATACAAATTTGGATCCTTACAGATTTCAAGCCATGTGAATAAGGAACACTACTGGTTTATTTAAAACATTTTAGGTGTAGTAAAACATTTTTTTAATAGCAACATTAAGAAGAAAAAAACATTCAAATTAAAAGTGAAAAAATGGGCCAAGACCGGGATTTGAACCCAGGACATCTACTTTTCCGTGATAACGCTCTGCCAACTAAGCCGATCATACCAGATATTGGTTAATGTTATCTCACTTGTACGGATTACTAATTTTTTTTAAACTAATAAACTGGATACGTCGTATGAAACGACATTAAAACAATCTTAATTCTATTTTCAGCTTACAGTCGTGTTATTTATTGTTATTTTTTATTTTTAATAATTTTTCTGCTTACACACTTCCCCAGCAAGGGTTAATTTAAAATAAACGTACTGGGTTTGAATCCCGGTCTTGGTCCATGTTTTTCACTTGTAATTAAATTAAATTAACCCTTGCTGGGGAAGTTTGTAAGCAAAAAAATAATTGTTAAAAATAAAAAATAAAAAAAACGTAAGCAGCACTGTCGCATTCCTATAGCCGAATTTTCTTAGCCGGGAATAACTATAGTATTACGAATTACTGGGAGTTAATTATGAATTTTGTTCCTTGTTCCGGGACCAAAAATACCTTTGCACATGATTATAGTAAATGTAATTGCCTTTCGACTGATTTAACTCAGAAATTGTACTCGGACTTATGAGTGGTAGAAATTGCGCAATTATCTTACAAGGATAATAAAAAATCTTATTTTAGGGGTTTCCTACGAATTTTATTCCTTGTTCCGCGAACTGTACCTAAAATACTTTTGCCAGTATAGTACTTTTTTGTAAATTACAGTACTTTTATTACTTCTGTAGTAAATTTAATTGCCTTTCGAATGATATAACTCACAAATTGTACTCGGGCTTATATACTCCTCAAATCCATAACCAAAAATTATTAAACGGTATAACTCCGCCATTTTGAATCGGATAAAAAAACAAGAAAAAGTGTATCTGAAGAATCCTACTAACATCCTTTCATCAAAAACATTTTGAAGCATATTTAATACCACTTATCAATCCATATATACAGTGTGTAAATTAAGTATCGAAACAAATATGTATTTTTCAAAATTCTTAAATGAAGTCCTTTCGCACGATTTTTTTATAAATAAGTAAAATTTCAGAAGGCAGACAAACGAGTGAACCTAAAAGAGTTCACAGTTTTTTTCTGAAAGATTTAAAACTCGAAATGGTGGATAATCTCATATAGAATTGGATTGAAATCGCTTTCTTGTCTTACTGCCCTTATTCCCAATACAATTTGATATACAATTTTTTAGAGAATTTATTTTAAAGGCCATTGATATAAAGAAGTCAACAAACATCTCATATTATATCTTGTACAAAAAATAAATACTTGAAACCTAAAAAATTATGCTAGTAAAATTCTTAATAAATCAGAAACGAGAACCACTGTGAAAATGTTGATCAACTTCATGGATGTGTATTGGTTTAAACAGTTATTATTTGTCAAACACAATTTTTATTAGAAGGAGTAAACGTAACCATTAACTCTAGGCCTACATGTAATTTATTATAGGCTATCAGTTAACGACATAACCTAAAATATATCCGGATAACATCTGTTCTTAGGTAGACTGACGTTGTTATATAAAAGAGCAGTTGCTGCTAAAGCCTAGTCCACACTTGCAAACAAGAAACAACACACTAACAGTTTCTTGTTTCATGTTTGTCTACAGTTTTCAAATTGTTTCGCAACTGTTGGCAAACTTTTTGCAAACTGCTCGCAAACAAATGTTTGTCATTGTTTTGTGTCCACACTAGCTAGACAGTGTTTCACGAGATGTTGACTGAAGAAGACGTTCTTTTAGCTTGTGCTAGTTTATATTTAATTATACACAATGAGGTTAGCTTACCTAGGAGAAGGCGATGGTGGACTCGCAGATTTCTTGAAGAATTACGGTCAAAGCTTAGGGAAGTCGGGGGAATATGGGCAGCTGGGGAATATGAGCAGGTTTAACGGTTGGTCAGCTAGTGACGAGAGGGAAATTTTTATTTTGTGTTTGACAGTTGGCAGTACTTACTTGTAGCCTTTACCTGGATCCCACAAAGGAGGGTGAGTTAGAGTGTAATCTTCAACGTGCTAGCGTCATTTCAAGGTAAGTCTGTCAAAGTTCTTTGTTAAAAGGTATTCTGATAGTTATTTGTGACATGATTACAGGTCAAGGTAACAAGCGAATTGTTAATATAACAAAAAACCATGAAAGTCATTTGAAAGTTTAGTATTTTGACTTTCTATTCATAATGAAAAAGTGTAATTTTGGTTACACATAATGGTGTACCAGATGAAAATTCAAAATATGGCATCTGGGGGAATATGAGCATAGATGTTTGGGGTAATATGAGCAACGTTGTTTAAGTGTAAAAATATTCTTGGCCCACTGCCTTACTGGGGTTTTAAAGTGAAATGAGTTTATAAAATGTTTTTTTCAATTATACAGTTCAATTCTATGATTTATTCAATACAATTTGTTATAATAATATTTCATTTTTGGGTAAATCATGTATTCCTGAATAATGTTTCAAAATATTCTGAATTTTGTTTGTCTTGTAGTAGGAACATAAAAACTACTGTTTTTTCAATTTGTTTTTAAAGTTGATATATATTTTTATACAATTATATTCAGATATAAATTACAAAACCTTTTCATACTTTGAAAAAAATACAAAAAATGTAGATACAAAAAATACTTCTTTTTAAGTAGATCTAAAGTTGAATTTCTTTTTTCCGCAACTGAAATTTTTTCGCTTCCTGCGCTAATAACTTTTACAATTTTATATCAATATTTTTTTTAGTTTCATATATGAATTCTTCGGACCTTTTTCTATAATAAGCTACTAAACACTTTTAAATTGGGATATAATTACTATATTTTATAAATTTTAGAAAAATGCTTTCAAACTTCAAAAAATCCTGGAGAATCAACTTGGATTATTCCCGTAACTTAAATAAATAATAATAATTATTACTTAAGGGAAATTTTATACAAAATTTAGTGTCTGTTTGTTTATTGGGGTCTATAATAATAATAATTAGCTTGCACAAATAATTATTATGTTTGACAAACCAAGTTTTAGTATGAAATAAATATGCTTGCTACAGTTGTATGCTTATGAAAGCACATATTTTTGTGTATTAGCTTTCTAAAAACTTTAGAAATATAAATATTTGTATTTTTTAGATATTATAGTGATAGCCCTATTTTTGTCTTCTTTCAGATGCCGAGAAATTATCAACCACAAGGACTGCGTCAGCAGTGGCCTGCAGAAGCAATGGGTCGTGCTGTGTCAGCAGTAAAAAATGGAGATTGTTCGGAAAATCATGCTGCTAAAGTATATGGAGTTCCGCGACAAACTCTTCGGAGGTATTTGATCAAAGAGACATTAGATTTTGAGAGTGGTAAATTTTTAAAACTAGGTCGTAAATGTGAGTTAGGAGAACGGGCAGAACAAATTCTAGTTGAGCACATAAAAAAACTTTCACGTCATGGATTTTCTTTATGTAGATATGACGTACGCTCACTAGCTTTCAATTTAGCTGAACATTTACAAATTAAACATCGTTTTAATAAAGAAGAAGGTTTAGCTGGTTGGGACTGGTTATGGGGGTTTCTTAAACGTCACCCAAGACTATCGATTAGGAAAGAAGAGAATTTATCAATTGCACGTGCTTTAGGCATGAAGAGGGAAGAAGTGTATACCTATTTTGATCTTCTTGAGGAAATGCTAACTAGGTTTAACTTAATTAATAAACCAGATCGAGTGTTTGGTCTTGACGAAAGTGGTTTTCAATTAAACACGCGGGCAAAAGAGGTCGTTGCTCCTAAAGGTGACCGAGTTGTACATGGAATAGCCCCAAAAGAAAAAGGAGAAACAATCTCCATAATTGGATGTTTTAATGCAGCTGGTTCCTACCTACCACCTTGTTTGATTATCAAAGGTGTCAGAACCATAGTTGGATTAAAAGAGCGTCTGCCACCTGGTAGCGAAGTTTTTATGAATGGAAAATCCGCTTATGCTACTGGACTTATATTTCATGAAGTTCTGAAGCATTTTGTGTCCTACTTCCGCGTGTCAAAAGATGATCCTGTTCTGCTAATACTTGATGGACATGATTCCCACTGCAGTTATCCAGAGGCCCTTGATTATGCTGCAGAAAACGGAGTCCATATGCTTTGTTTTCCACCACACACGACAAACTGGCTACAACCAGCAGATAAATCCCTTTTTGGTCCCCTGAAAAAGGCTTACTATGATGCTGCAAGAAGGTTTGTGAGGCAACACCGAAGAGCATTTACGAAAATTGAATTTGCTGATTTAGTGAAGGAAGCTTGGGAAAAGGTGTCTACGATTGGACTTGCAACATGTGCATTTCGTGCTACAGGAATCTGGCCACCAAACAGACACGCAATCCCCAACCACGCATATATTTCTGAATATGAAGACCTAAACCAATTTGCTGATCCAGGAATGTCCAAACCATCAACGTCAACACTATCTACCAATCCATCACCAACAGTTACCAATCCATCACCAACAGTTACCAATCCATCATCAGTCAGTCTAGATTCATCAACATCTGGGAAGTCCTCCAATCTTGGCCCTTCAACACCAACAAAGATCCTAAAAGAAATAAAAGACGCCGCACCAACACCAAGGAAAACCATCAACAAGCTATCTCCTTTACCAAGTCTCAAAGAAAAACTGCCATCAAATAGAGGAAAGAAAAGAGGAGTTTCTAGAGAATTGACCTCCAAGGAAGCCATCGATGAAGTAAAACGTCGGAAGTTATACTCATCTATCAAAAGAAAAATCGTGGAAAATAAAAAGAAGAAAAAAGTGAAAAGACAACTGACTTCTATAGCTGATGATAACTGTATGTGTCCAGTATGCGGAGGAAATTACAGCGATGATGTGAATGGTGAAAAGTGGATCAGGTGTGAGAACTGTAGTGAGTGGTCGCATGAGGAATGTGTCAACATGGAAGAAGATGGAATAACCTTTTTATGCGAAAACTGCAAGTGAAAAGTGATTATTAAATTTGTTTATAAACTTTTTATAATATTCAATAATTTAATTTTTTCCCATTATGTTTTGTTATATTTTTTAAAGTGAGTTTTTTTAAGTGAAAAGTGATTATTTAAATTTTTTATAAACTTTTTATAATATTCTATAATACAATTTTTTTGTTCCCATTATCATTTGGTATATTTTTTAAAGTGTTATGATATTTGCAAATATAAAGAGCTTTTATTTAATATGGGTTTGGCTTAATTTTTCCTCACTAACCCATTGCTCATATTACCCATACCCTATGCTCATATTACCCCCGACCATGGGTAATATGAGCAACTTGAATGCATTTTGTTATATAAATAAAACACAAAGATGTTTGAGAATATGTTTACTATCTTATAAGTAAAGGTAGTGGACTAATTAAGGAACCTAAATCTAAAAAAAGAAAACGGTAAACAAATTTTTTCTCAAAATTTTTTATAAAAAACGTTAACTATGCTCATAGTCCCCCGACTTCCCTACTGTCTGATTTAAGGCTTGAAGATGGTGCTGGTTTCAAAAACTTTACTAGGATGGCTCCGACCGATTTTGAGATTTTGTTGAGCCTTGTAGGTCTTAAGATAAAAAAAAAGTGTACACTGTATATTTCTGCTGCTATTCGACTAGCTGTAACTTTAAGATATTTAGCAAGTGGTGACACACGTGCTACATATCAGATTGACGGGGAAATGTTTGCGTTTGTGTTTACTGCTTTAATAGCAAAGAATGTTAAGGTTTATTCTAGTGTCCACACTTGAATAAGCCTTATTTGTGCAATTTAATTTTATTGTATTAAACTACCCTATTTTAATCTGTTTGATTGTAGTGACTATATATTATCTAAACAATTCTTTGCAGGGCGATGGTGGAAAATTTGTGAAGTTGCGAAAGGCCCCCGGTGCACCGTGGGGGCGATGGAGGGGGGGGGGAATTTGTGAAGTTGAGAAATAGAATTGAAAAATTCCTCTCGAATTTTCTTGGGGTCGCTGATTTCAATTCTGACTAGTTGCAAATCAATTGGTTGCCCAAAATTCAGTGTTTAAACATTTGAAAATATTGTGGAAAACATAGTGAACATTCATAAATGGTGTCTATGTTATAAAGGAACTACTATTACTCTATTTTATTAACAATTCAATAAATAACCGACTACCTTTGATTAACAATGTGGATATTTATTTAACAAGATATCAAAATTATTTCTTTTAAATACAAGTTTCTCCTATGAGAATTAAAATTCTCCTTTCATAAAATATTATGCACATTGCCTCCTCCCCCCTCCCCCCCCAATGCACTGGGGGCATTTTGCATGGTCAGAAATGAAATCAGCGTCACGAAAAACCCTTAAGACGAAATTTTCAAGTCTCTGTCGCAACTTCACAAATTTTGCC
>JAGFPH010000168.1:544269-556946 GCA_018207615.1 Philaenus spumarius | reverse complement strand
CCCCCCCCCCCCCCCGGTGCACTGGGGGCATTTTGCATGGTCAGAAATGAGATCAGCGCCCCCAAAAACCCCCATAGTACCGATTTTCACTGCTTTTCATCCATTTTTAGAGGTATAAAAAAATTATGCACTTTTAGATGCACTTTATACACTCGCGATGCATTTCCGCTTTCTCCCGAAACTGGTCGTATGTAGACTTTGTTCCTGGTATTTTTCTGAACACGATGCAGAAAATTGCATCCAAATCGGAGCTGTAGGCATAAATTTATTTATTTTTCAATACTTTGTTTAAAATATTTGCGTGTTTTCCATTTGGTTTGGGAAACAGAAAACAGTGTTTTTTGTTTGCTGAAACAAGTTAAAATGTTTCTCATTTGTTTGCCGGATGTTTGCTGGATGTTTCCATACTGTTTAATGAACTGTTTGCAAACATTTTGAAAACATCCAGCAAACATCCGGCAAACAAATGAGAAACACGAAAACAATGGGAAACTGTTTGCAAACAGTTTCTTGTTTGCAAGTGTGGACTAGGCTTAAGGGTGTGCAATAACAGGACAAAACAGTCCCATACAGTCCTCTTCAATATAATTTATCTTTCATCGAATTTTTAAGATAACCTTTTGTAATTGGCAGGAAATCTTTCATGAACATTTAAATTATAATTCATATGTGATTTTTAAAAAATTATACAGTTTTATTAAAGATATTTGCTTATAAACAAGACGAAAACACGAGTTTCAGTCGAGTCACTTGATAGCAGTAAAACATTGAGGCGAATTTTGTTACCTACTGACCACACATTGGAACTTTCTGCAAATTTAAATGTCGTACGAACATGGCGGAAACTAAAAAGAGACGTAAGTGTATGTAAGAGATATTCTAGTCGTGCTCAAGCACTTTACCAATGCAATTATTTTAGGTCAGCCTTCTCAAGGTTCTCTTTGCTCACAGAATTCGATGCTTTTACTTGAGTGGTATTGCACACCCTTAAGGACAATCCGCAAATGTCTTCTGTCGTTGCAGAAACAAGGAATGTGCACACTCAGGTAAGACTGGAGTTGAAAATGGAGAGGGGGATTAGCAGGACACTGTAGCAGTGGTGAGTGAGAGCTGTATTCTGCACTGATGTCTCTGCCTCATCTATCTGTGTCCTGTCTCTTTTTCTCAAGAACTATGCGCCCGCATACATTTGAATTTTGAAACACATTCTCTCTCTTAATTTTTTTCATAACGCACCTAAAGAATCATAACTTAAAAAATTACATACGTTCAGGAACGCCGTATTAATGAAACGGTACCAAATAACTCCACATCCCTCGAAAGTTTTACTCATAAAATAACTCTCTGTAGGAAACACCCATTTTCTCAAATATACCTTCTGGTTCACCGGGATTTGAACAAATATTTTCCTTATAGATTTTTTTAAGTGAGTTTCAGTTAAAATCATATATCCAAACTAAATTGCATTTCTTGACATACATATTTCACAAGTGATGTGTTACTTCGAATAAAATAAGTGGTATACGTCTACACCATAGAACTATATAATATGGAACGCTGAGTTAAGCGGTGCTGGGTAGCAGAAAACGAGCCGGCTGCATTCGGTCCCCCCACCACTAGTCAGTATAAACACAACTTCGCCTAGCACGGCTTTAATGGTTTCTCTGTATTATCTTACGTTGTGTAGTAGTTTGTGAGTTATTTTAGTTTATTTCCCGATACATATTTGAGATTGTATACTCAAAAGGAAAATGCCAACCTACTGTGTAGCTTACAATTGCAAGGACTTCATTACTAAAGAATCTGGTTTATCCGGACACAAGTAAGTATAACAATTTATATAGGGGTACTGTAATTATTTCTAAAATGTTATGTAAGTATATTCATGAACATGGCAATACTTCTTGTCAATAGTAATGTAAAGAATACGTTAAATGTAGATGTACTCAGCCTTTATATAACAGATTATGTTTAAGCGAAAAAAACATTGTCTTAAAAGTTTGATCTGTTTTAAACAATTTTAACCTAGAAGTGGCAGTGTTAAAACGTTTTGAGATTTTGTCGTTTTGTTGCGTTTTGCAAGCTTTTTTTCCAAAATTGGCCAAAAATAGTCATTCTATTCCAATCCAAAAGTGTTCCATGGTTTTTCCATATAAAAAGGTCCAAATAAATCAAATATGCAATTAAAAAATTGATTGATGTAGGATTATTGTAAAAGTTATTAGCTCAAGAAAAAAACAATGTTCAGTAACGAAAGGAAAAAGTTCAACTTTAGGCCTACATAAAAAGTAGTACAAATTTGCTGTATTTATTTTCAAAATGTACAAAAGTTTTGTAATTTAGTATTCTTTGCCCAAAAATGAAATATTATTATAACGAAGCGTATAGCCTATGTCACGAACTTGTATACATTTCCAAGGAAGTTTATTTCAAAATTACTCTCTAAATAGTGAATCTAGTAATGATACCCATGAAATTAAGCTAATTAAATTAATAGGAAATTTATTTTTCAAAACTATGTGTTTTGCTCACGCAAGAGGACAAAGTATTATGATGGACAAATCATAGCTAGTTATACGACAAAAGCTAAAAAAATTTACTTTTTCAAAATGTGTAACAATCTGTAACCATATTACTGCAACTATTGTAATATGGTTGTATCTTATACGAACATCTGTTTATAAATAAATATTGTTATGAAAAAAATTTAATTATATTTAATTTAAAAATTAAAATCCTTTTTCCATAAGCATTAATATAAATCTTAAAATTTCACTATTCACACTTAACGAATATCGCTTTATCAAGACGCGCGTATTGGTTTATTGGCTCTGTGCCGGTGGGGGGAGCAGTGCGGCGGACAGCTCGCACCTCATTGCATTGACTCAGCGTTCCATTCTATGGTCTACACCCGATTCTACGTTCACCGTGCAGTACATAGCGCCCATAAGCCATGTTATCCATACCACAGTCTCAGTGATAATAGCCAACTAAAAAAATCAATTCCCACGCAACGCTCGGTCAGTTGACGCAACCCGCATGACAATAAACGTGATGTTCGCTGTAATGGTAGTAGTATGTCGTAAGACCTGTACTGCCAATACCACCTATAATACAGGTATATTACAGGTTATTATGTATTACAGGTGGTGTTGGTACTGCATGGTGAACGTGGAATCGAAATTAAGTATATGCAACTCAAAAACGTCGGCCTTCATTTAAAATTAAAATATTCAATTTTCATAATAGCCCATGCAAATTAGACAAAAAAGGCATTGCTTCTTGAAAACTAAGCAAAAGCTGTAAATGATTTTAATCCACTTTTGGCATCCCAAATAAGAGTAGTATGAGTTTGAGATAATTTCTGAGCATGGCATTACTTTTGGGAGCCGAAAATAGCAAAATGTTTGCACTTTTTTAAGTTTTACGTTTATAATTCGGAAATGGCTTATTCTAGGCAAAAGTCACCCTGTAATTAATTAAAAAAGGCAACATTTCGCGTCTTATAACCTACACGTCAAATCTTCAAAGATCGACAATTTTTATCAGCTTGGCTGAAAAGTTGGTTGCACTCATGTTCAAACGTCTGTATCTCAAAAACGGCTACTCCAAATAGAAAATGGCTCATAATATAAAATTTAAATGATGCAAATGGTGAATTCTGCGTAAATGGAGTTCCCAATATTTAAATTTTGCTAATATCTGCGTAAAACCGGGAAGTAGATAGTTTTGAATTTCCGATAAGAATTATTTTTGAAGATCAACAACTTTTGAACCCCACGTCATCCACCTCGTCCACTTTTAAAGGCAATTTCATCATATTACTATTCCAAAAAACGAAATATAATATTTACTTTAATTTAACTTAGAAAAGTGGTTCTGGAAAGGTCTACTATTCAGACAAATAAATTACCATGGCAGTCCAAATGATAATAATATGATAATTGCTACAAGCCCAAATACATATACAAATTACTTAGTAATATTGTGAAGCGTTTCACAACTTAAAAGTTAGAAGGTTTAACAATACTTATTTTCTTTGCACGTGTTTAGCGAATTAATTTTCCTACTCTCCGAGTGATAACAGTTGTCAGAAATGAAGCAAACATGTGCTGATTGGGCACGTCGAGATATGGTTCTAAAACAAAGTCGTGTTCCATAAACAACAAACTATCATGGAAAAGACGTATACGTGACTTCTGTGTGTTCTGGTAAATTAAAAGTGTGGCAAATATTGTATATTTGCTGCAGTTTCAATATGTTTAATCATTACACGATTTCATTCGAAAATGCACAATGAAACATAGCCTACGAGTACTTAACATTTTAGTACAATTTCATTAAACGGGATTGGTTATTTAGTGCAATCGTAACAAACAAACAAAATAATTCGATTACGCAACTGAACCGCGACATGAGTTGAGAAAATTTCCTAAATTAAGTTTAGGCCTATATGTTTTAGGGGTTCAGCCGACTATTTGGGAAATTGGCCTATTCACGAATGTACCGAATACTGCCTGGGCGTACGAAATATATTAGTAGAACTTGTTTGGGCCTCAGCCTCCAACCCAGGCTCACGCACTGCTTCGTTTCGCTCGCAGCGGCCTCGGATTATGGCCTTCACTAGAATTCCTTTCAAGTATGTAAGTACTGTAACACTAAGAAAAAACATATAAATTACAAGTGAAAAAACATGGGCTAAGTCCGGGATTCGAACCCAGGACATTTACTTTTCCGTGGTAACGCTCTGCCAACTGAACCACCCTGATCACACCAGATATTGGTCGATGTTATCTGGTCCCAAGACAAGAACACCGAAAGTAGAAGCTATTGCGAAACATATTAAAAAGTGTCGCAATAGCTGAGACACTTGTAATAAATTCTCGTTGTATCTACAGTTCAGTAATCTGCATGGTTTTATACCTGGGTGTATATAGTCGACTGGCCTAAAAACGGGGCCAGTGGTTTAGGAGGCACATACGGTGATGGCCGGAAGCTTTGCTTAGTGAGGGGTTCTGCTTGGAGAGGCGGTTGAGGACAGAGGAAGTTCTGACCATCGAGAAGTGCCAGGGAGATCCTTACCTTGGAAGGACACGATAGGAAGGTGAGCGAACAGATTATACAGGCATTCACTGCTATTGCATTAAGGTGATTTGAAGGTGCAACCATCTAATTTATGTAATTGCGTTTGATTGTACTGATATTTAGAGTGCTCTGTCTTGGGATTTAATTAGTTTGATTTACAGTAATTAAAATTGCAGAGGTCAATCTTTGTACTCGTATGTTCAAATTGTAACAATAGGTAGCAGTACCACTCCTTTTGTAGAGATATGAATATTAAAAGAGTAAATAAACAGAGTAATTAACATTACAGTTTATAAAAAGAGCATTGTGTATTTACTGAACTACCTGAACCCTAAGAAAAGGTAGAAGCAACGTTAGGCGTAAAGAAGTTCGAACCCTAATGCCGCCGCACACTGAGAGAGCATTCTGCTCAAAGCAAGTGCTCTACAACAAAATGTTTTGCTTTAAATGTTCTACAGCACCGAAGAGCACTCGAAGCAGTGTCGGACGCATAGTTCCCGATTGAACACGATGCAACAAAACTCTCAGAGCAAATCGACCTGCGCATGCGCGAGCCTTCCTGACACATCTATGTGTATACTACTGACATCAACACAAGGTTGAATGATACCGATAGTTGCTCAATTTTCGCCAGCACACCGCATACGTCCTCATACCGAGAAAGCAACAACACAAAATGCTATAAGCAAAATGTCCAAAGCTCATGCTGTACAACAAAATGCTGCCTCAGTGTGCGGCCAGCCCAGGGCTCTATAACAAGGGCTATACTATTTTGATAATTTACGGTGACCCAGTATCGATCGCCTCTGACGTCACCATGCTGACACACACCAGCTGGTAATATTTCAGTAATGTTTGCACAGTCGTTAACTCGCTGTTGTAACTCGATGGAAAGGCTTCAGTAAAATAAAATTTAGATATTCTTAATCTACATAAAGTACGGATTCTAACAGTATAAAAAACTTTTATTTTAACAGGTATTTCGAATATTAATAATCGAAAATATTTGAGAGTTATTACAGACTGACATGGAAAAGTTACTAAGTGAGGAAATTTTTTATTTTTGGGTTATAAACAAACTTCCAGCGGGAAAGTTGTAGCCAATAAATTGATCTAAACTATCCAATTCGCCGATTTGTGATAAAATGATTACATCATTATGAAATCGTTTTTTAAATGAGTGCGAGGAGGTGCGGCGCTGCCACTCCCGAAGTACAGTTGTTTGATACGGGAATAACGTTTATGTACATATTGTTATTTTAAGGTAATATAGTAAATCACTTGTCCCCAGGTAATTATGCCAGCTAGAAAAAAAGTAAGCATTTTATTTTAACATAAACTAATTATAAACTAAACTAAGTTTAGATCAATTCATTGGCTACAACTTTCCCGCTGGAAGTTTGTTTATAACCCAAAAATAAAAAATTTTCCTCACTTAGTAACTTTTCCATGTCAGTCTGTGATAATTAATTCTCAAATATTTTCAATTATTAAAATTCGAAATACCTGTTAAAATAAAAGTTTTTTATACTGTTTGAATCCGTACTTTATGCAGATTAAGTATATCTAAATTTTATTTTACTGAAGTCTTTCCATCGAGTTACAACAGCGAGTTAGCGACTGCGCGCACATTACTGAAATATTACCTGCTGGTGTGTATCAGCATGGTGTCGTCGGCACAGTGCCGAGATCAAAGAAACGGTTTAGCCCTTGTTATAGAGCCCTGGGCCAGCCTAACAATACTTTTATGGTATCAAATGTGCAGAATTATCTGATTTATTTATTTTTTCAGATAGAAACCAAAAAGTTTCATTCTAGTATGAAAAATCTAAAAACAATATATTTCCTGTCAAAAACGATTTCCGTTTGCTGGATTTTTTGGCTAACAAACTCGTCTGACTGACTTAAAAAACCAACTCATGTACCAAATTTGGACCAAATTGGACGTAGAATGAGGCCGTTAGAGTGCGGACACGTATATACAATTTTTAATGACACCCCAAAACGTGTTCTAGGGATAATGGTCATTGCAACCATAATATTCACCACAAGATCACCTTACGTTTCACCATAAGATTCATTGCAATTATTCTTATGGAAATTCAATAACAATACAGGACGTACATCGAGAGTGTACATCAACTATTAATTGGTATCAAGTGAAAAACTAAAGCTAACTAGATTATTCTCTGTTTGAAGTTATCATTTATTAATGATGGATGTTTAATTTTATTATTAGTTATTCATTCGGACATTTGCCATCATTAATTTGTGTGTTAAAAATCAGTAAAAGACTTTTGGGGAATATAAATCAACTCCCGTTATCAAGTGTCTAAAAAATATGCTGGGAACATAAACCTAGAGATCTAGGCCTATGTTAAAGAAAACAAGTAAAGATAAAATATACTAATATACCACTAGCTAAAATAAACCGTCTGCATAGTACATCTCAGAGCTGAAACTGTCAATTAAACATCAAAAACACACAATAATACAAACACAGAAAAGCACAAACACACATCTGAAGGCAAACCACGTATTTACAGACAGAATCAGACAAACCGAGCGAGTGGCAGCCAGCTAGGGGAGTGGCCTATTGTTCATTAAGTTTAGTTTAATAGCCCTCGACCGAGTTAAATTTTGCACTGGGAGACTCGACAGGTAAAAGAAGCTTGCTTTTTAGTACTAACGATATTATAGACTAATTTTAGTTCTTGTTTTAATACAGTAATGGGAGCCATAATGACCTTGCTTCTATGCTTGTTTGGCTGATAGGATTGTCCGCTGGCTATGTAAAACAAAAAATAATAACTAATCTATATAATATATAACTAACTAATTTATATAATAGGCTATGCTAGCTGGCCCGATCCGGATTTGCACGGATAGACAAATCAAAGTTAAATATTGGGATCTTTAGTAACTTTGGGTCCACCAAACCACCCTAAAATTTCGAATGTTTTGAAAACCTTTCTTAGAAAGCACCTATGGCCCTAGAGGAAGCTGCATACCAAATTTCATTCCAATCCGTTTGGTAGTTTTGGAGAAACCGTGATGAGTCAGTGAGTGAGTGGTATTTGGCTTTTATATATATAGATAACTAACTAATCTATATAATGTATAACTAATTAATCTATAAAATATACAACTAACTATCCTATATAATGTAACCTAAATAGAAAACAAAATCCTAGAGGACTAGGCCTATGCTAGCAATCTAACTTTAAATATGAATGAAGAGGAACCCAGAACTAGAATACTAGAACAGACCTTTAAAAAAAACTTAAGGATGTTCAATACAGTCCCATACAGTCCTCTTCAACATAACTTACTTATCTTTCATTGAATTTTGAACATAATATTTTTTAATTTGCAGGAAATCGTTCATGAACATCTAAATTATAATTCGTAGATGACAAAAATGGTAAATTATCTATTTTTATTAAAGCGTTTCCTTATAAACAAGACGAAAAAAATGATCTTCCGTCAAGTCAGTTGGAAACAGTAAAATATCTGGGCGAATTTTGTTATCTACTGATTATACATTGGAGCTTTCTGCAAAATTAAATGCCGTGTGCACATGGCGGAGTAAAAAATAATTCGAACACGCAGCTGAACGCTGGATCGCTGACGTGAGTTAGGCGAATCTCCAAAATAGAATTTATGTGTTTTAGGGTTTCAACCAACTATTTGGGAAATGTCTACTCACGAAGATATTGAATAGCTACCTGAGTGTACGAAATATATATACTACACTGGATTCCACGTTCACCGTGCAGTACAGAGCGCCCATAAGCCATGTTATCCATACGACAGTCTCAGCTGTACCAGCCAACAAAAAAACATCAACTCCCATGCAACGCTTGGTCAGTTGACGCAACCCGCATGACAATAAACGTGATGTTCGCTGTAATGGTCTATTCTCCCGTAAGACTGCACGGTGAACGTGAAATCGAGTGTAGTAGCATTTTCTCCACCTCAGCCTCCAGCCCCGGCCTTGCGAGTTTGCACCTCGACTTGCAGCATCGAATTATGGATTACTTCACAAGGTAAAAAAATACCGGGTACTTTTATCTGTACGAGTACAGAAAATGTGGAGTTTATTACTCACAAATTTGGACAATTGCGTGTACGGAACGTTTAAGGTTATTTGAAATTAATTCGTAGGTGATGGTAGAAGACATTTACTGCAGTTACGATTTTTGAGTTACGTGCAGCAACGTAGAATATCTTATGTCCTATTACACTATAAAGATATTTTTATAAAATATGTTATCAAATTTATTTTATAAACGTTTTGTTTATATTTTTTACCCACACCCTTTACATTACAACAAAATTTACCGACATATTTCTGTTAAAATATATTAATCAGAATTCTATATTTTTGTAATCTAGTATTTTAATAATTGTACAGTAAAAGACACTCGTAACAAAATGTTATGAAATTGTTACAGAACTTGTTCTAAACCTCACCACCTTGCTACAGCCCATTGTTTTCCATATTTTTTTAATATAGCCTACAACAAACTAATATAAATCAAAACTAAAAACATAACTTTAGGCCTTAGGTTAAGTTAGGTTAGGTTAGGTCAGGTGAGGTTATGTTTTGTATTGATGTTTTATAACAATGTTGTTCGTTCAGTGTCCTCAATCTCTGAATTTTTATTTGTATACTAATTTCATAATCAATTTAATTTTCAGATAGATTTGAAGAAAATTATAGACGTTACCATGGCGTGACTTTCGAAAAATATCCATCTATAATTTTGTTTCGTGGTCCCCTGACCCCGAAATTATAGTCAATTCAAAATTATATATATATATTTATCATCTATCTATATCTAAAGGCTCAACTGGACCAAGGGTAGAAATTAAGAAGGGTTTTTGTAAAAACTGAAAATTCACTGTAACACACTTATAGTATGAAATTTGTTTGAAACGTTTTCAGATAGCACTAACCATTAGCTCCTGGGGTATAGCCTACTCCGAAGAAAGAAAGGAGAGGTAGAGGACTTTACCCGAGCGTGAATCGGAATTATCATAAAAGCGTTACACTGCGACAGACCCGGTTTGGGCCAGATGACTACTGGCAATCGCCAGGAGCCCCTGTGCAAAGGGACCCCAGAAACCCAGAGAGAAAAAACTACGTTTGGAAAGAAGTTACTTTACTTGAGTTTACTGCCAGCAATTATGAGTTTACAAGTACAACTACAGCTAAGACTAATATAGCAGTAGTAGATTTCTTTATGTCTTAAGAAGAAAAAAGAAGAAGAAAACAGTTAGGAGCCCCCCCCCCCCCCAATAGTGTAATACGAACAGTTAATTTAGAGTAATAGAGTAGGTTAATTTCAGTTTAGTCCAATTGTAAGTGGCAACACTGATTGAGACAGCTGGCAGCAACATTTAGTGTCTTAATTGGTTGGAGTTTATCTCCACTTCAACGCTCAATTTCAAAACATCGATTCCACAATGAAACGAACTTACAAAAATGGTGCAGAAAAGAAAAATGAGAAGAAAATAAGTAACTGCAATGAGGTGTTCATCAGAATCAGAACTTGAACCCTTTCGCCACGAAAACGAAGATGACCAACGCCAAATCAAGTTTACCAGAAAATCTGCATCATCAATATTAAGCTAGGTTTACGCCTACGAGAAACAAATGGGAGCGGTGTAGCGAAAAGACAGCGGAAGTGTCCGACACTCGAGCTTGCAAGTCTAAACATGAAGCTCTGCTCTAGCAATTTCTCGCACTCGCAGACTCGCACTGTCGCCCGATCAAATATTGGGAGATATTTCACTACAATTTTGCGCGAGTTGGGCTAGTCAGCGTTTGTGCCGGACTCACGAGTTTCGCATTGTTTGTAATTTATTCGCGTGTTTCAATGGCTGATAACACTATGGAAGAGCAAACTACTGTCTCTGCTACCTAAACTACGACAGATGAGAGTAAAAAGTGGTCTGATTTGGAGACGAAGAAAACGAAATTCTATGGAACGTGACATTGACCGATTATAGAAATCGCATTAAAAATATGGAGTACTAGCTGACACGTACGGCGTTGCCGTGGTGGTTAGTATTTTCAGCCTTTTTAACGTAATTTTAATCTTTTGAAGTGTTCAGTTAGTGAGTGGTATTTGGCTTTTATATATATAGATCTTAAATAATAAAAGCACTATTGTCATAATAATAAAAGATCTGAAATTATGATTTTAGTAACTTTGATCCCCCCAAACCCCTCCTAAAATTTCGAAATTTTTCATACCCTTTCTTAGAGAGCGCCTAAGGCCCTAGAGGAAGCTACATACCAAATTTCATTCCAATCCGTTCGGGCGTAATTTGAGGATGATCAAAAACGCATTGAAAATGCAAGGAAAAATGCAAAAACGCCTATTTCTGGCGTAATTTTGGGAGAATCTCAAACATTTTTTAACAGACTACTTTTGGGCCTTAAACGAACCTAAGTACCAAATTTCAACATTTTCTGCCAATTAGTTCTCGAAAAAGCTGAGAAAACGCAAAAAAAACGCTAGGAAAACGCGAATATTGGGCGTATCTTTGGGATGTTTTCAAAATCCGTTCTTAGTGCGCGTCTAAATGTCCAACTGAACATGCATGCCAAATTTGAACTCATTTGGTTCAGTAGATTTTTAGTTCTGCTGATGAATGAATGAGTGCCATTTCGCTTTTATATAGATAGACTAGCTGACCCGTACGGCGTTGCCCGTGGTGGTTGGTATTTTCAGTCTTTTTAACGTAATTGTATTCTTTTTAAGTGTTCAGTTAGTGAGTGGTATTTGGCTTTTATATATATAGATCTTAAATAATAAAAGCACTATTATCATAATAATAAAAGATCTGAAATTATGATTTTAGTAAATTTGATCCCCCCAAACCCCTCCTAAAATTTCGAATTTTTTCAAACCCTTTCTTAGTGAGCACCTATGGCCCTAGAGGAAGCTACATACCAAATTTAATTCCAATCCGTTAGGTAGTTTTGAAGAAGTCATTTTTTAATAACTTTGATCCCCCCAAAACAACCTAAAATTTTGAATTTTTTCAAACCCTTTCTGAGTGAGCACCTATGGCCCAAGAGGAAGCTACATACCAAATTTCATTCAAATCCATTCGGTAGTTTTGAAGAAGTCATTTTTAATAACTTTGATCCCCCCTAAACCCCCCCTATAATTTCGAATTTTTTCAAACCCTTTCTTAGTGAGCACTTATGGCCCTACAGGAAGCTACATACCAAATTTAATTCCAATCCGTTAGGTAGTTTTAAAGAAGTCATTTTTTAATAACTTTGATCCCCCCCAAACCCCCCTAAAATTTCGAATTTTTTCAAACCCTTTCTTAGTGATCACCTATGGCCCTAGAGGAAGCTACATACCAAATTTCATTTAAATCCGTTCGGTAGTTTTTGAGAAATCGTGATGAGTCAGTGAGTCAGTGGGTTTTGGCTTTTATATATATAGATAGATTACGGGAAACTAAAAATTGACGTAGCTGAAGTACAAAGAAAACTACATAATTTGAGAAGTCAATTCAATTCGAAGCTGGAGAAGTTGAAGAAAAATCATTGGGTCAGGCAA
>JAGFPH010000168.1:499832-515691 GCA_018207615.1 Philaenus spumarius | reverse complement strand
TAATAACTTTGAACCCCCCCAAACCCCTCCTAAAATTTCGAATTTTTTCAAACCCTTTCTTAGTTAGCACCTATGGCCCTAGAGGAAGCTACATACCAAATTTCATTCCAATCCGTTCGGTTGTTTTTGAGAAATCGTGATGTCAGTGGGTTTTGGCTTTTATATATATAGATATAAGTTATAATTTACATTTTAAATGTCACAACTCCATTTAAAGTTTAAAAGCCAAGTTTAAACTCAAGCAACGATTTCCGAAAGCACATTAAATGTTTTGACTGACGCCACAAGCAAAACATTACAATATTTATTTAGGCATACAAAAAATACTTAACGCCCGAATGTTTGTTTTGGCTGTAACACAATATCAGTCAAAGTTTAACAAAAACATCAACAACAAACTGTTCGTATCAGCCGTCCTAATTGGTAATAAAAGTGTCCGTTCAACGTGGCCAGTTCTTTTAAACTATGGCTTCTTCTGACTCCACTTGAATCTTAAAGAGGGCAGACATTTGGAAAACGAATGTATTTAATTTATTTTCAAATGTCACAAGACTAAATCCACAGAAAAATTAGCCTACTTTCTCACAGCAAACAATGAACAGAAATATAATTGACTAGAGGCTACTATTGCGTGCCAGCCAGCTTGCTTTCTCTACACACCTATTTAATAATAGGCCTATCATTTTATATGAGTTTAGGAGTCTAACCTCAAAGCTTAGATGGTAAAATCAAAATATTAAGATTATGACTTTAATGCTAATTTTTCAACACAAATTTAACCAACAAAAATAAACTACCTACAATTAGATAATTGTTTCAAGATTGATAGAACCAAATTTCTGCTCTCTAGTTTTGTAGGAAGTTAATAGAATTTATATTTATTGTAAAGGGGTAATTAATGGGGTAAAGCTACCCTATTTTTGCTCATTAGAAGGGTGTAACAAAAAGCTTAGGGATTTAGGCTTAATTTTTCTACGCATCTTTTAAGAAGTACATTTACTAAATTTACATTTTTTACTAACTACAAGGAGCGTAAACCAACGAATATTTATTGTTTTCGGTGTTGTTGGCCCATGTTTGTCCCTTAATAAAATATATTTAAAATAAAATAGTTTTTGGCATGTATCTCTTACCATTGAAGAAACAAGTGTTGTTTCTTCAATGCTCTTACGTAATGAATGTGTTAAGGGGAGAATACCCTGTCCGCCATATTGAATTTTATTCCCATAAGAGCAATGCTACAGAATAAGTAATTTTTTCCTTTAATTCGTGGAATAAATTTAAAAACTTGGTTTCATTTTGAAGTACTGTCATATACGGATGTTAATGGCCGAATACATTTTCAAAAAATGTTTTATTGTTTACATCAAAGTACGATATAAATAGTAAACTTTATTAATTTTTTACTCAGTTGCAAAAAGATATATGCAAACAACCTTAGCAATCAACACCCACAATCTATTTTACTTTAAGAAAAAAAATACAGCTTTCGATTTTTGACGAAAATAACACAAAAATATGCTTAAAAGTGAAGGTATGGTTAGGTTAGGTTAACATTGAAATAATTATAGCTAACTTCGCCGTTTTGAATTTAGGGACCCGAGCATTAATGTGTTATCCTAAATTTCAGGTCCCTGTTCTTGTGTGAATTAGGCGAATTAAATGTTTATTGTGTTAGGATAGTTAGGTCTACTCCATTTTCACACGTTAAACGAGAGTTATCTGTATATTTTTACTGCATTTAGCCCCCTCTTGTGGCAACTAACCACCATGTCCCATGCCAAATTTGGACACAGATCCGTCAAATGGTTTGGGAGTTCATAGCGAATACACATAGGCCTAAACGCAAAACGAACTCTTATATTATTATTATTAATATTAGGATACCCCCAACAAATTTAATTCAAATAACTTAGGTCTATTATTGGCTAAAAACTCGCTAATTTTAGGAACAAATGTTTTATAAAGACCAGACAGGTGAAAATACATATTTGGGTGCAATCATCATTAGTTTCTTTAATTTAAATAAACGGTATCAGGAAACTGACACATACTTTTTCCCTCATTATAGGAACGTAAAATTTTTAAGAGTAATTTTCCCATAAAAATCCATAAATTAACGGAAAAACCAACTTTTCTCAAAAACGGCTCTACTTTAGGTTCCTAATAAACCATAAAATTTTAATCAAAATCGTTAGAGCCGTTTTTGAGAAAAATTGATTTTTCCGTTATTTTAAGGGTTTTTATGGGAAAATTACCCTTAAAAATAAAAAATTCACAAAAATGAAAAAGACGCCTGGAGATACCGTGGATTAGTACTTCCGCACCAAATTTCATCAAAATCGGACCACTGGTTTAGGCTCTAGGTCTGATAACATCCACACACACACACACACACACACACCCCCCCCCCCCCACACACACAGACATCACTCCGAAAACCACTTTTTTAGGTTCAGGGGGACCCAAAACGGATATTTCCACCAAAAACTCAAACTCGAAAATTTTTAGGAATACAATACTTTCTGTTTCTCCATATACTATGGTATTTTTTGGTATAGGGGGAGAAAGTAAAAATGGGAATTAGCCTTCTTAAATATTTTGTGGATATCCTTATATATAATTCTGTAAGCGTAATTTTAGATACAAAATTGTGGGAGCTTAGAAGGTCGTAGGCCTACAAAGCTGGGAAATGGCTCATATTAAAGGTGTTGACACGAAGGAGCGGGGAAAAATATAGGTTTTTCTCAATTTACAACATTTATAGGATTTTGAGAAACTTGAAGTTACAAAAAATATCCATAAGAAATACATTGCAATGAAAGACAGCTGAATATAATTTGTAAACAAACAAATATTTTAAGGTTATGCGTATAGTTGTTTGCTAATAGCTTTATAGTTTTTGTGTTTTCATTATTTATTTCATATTATACAAAATATTAAAGTTTGTTTCAATATAAATAGGGGCATTTGCCCAAGCAAGCCACTAGTCTTCGTATAATACCGTGCATTATAAAACCAAAAATTAAAATTTTAAAATACAATTCTCACTCAAACTGGTAAAACATTCTTAAGAACGAGTAGGCCTAAGAACTTCATGCTCTTAGCACATAAATTCATCTTTAAGTAGTATTTATGAATGACCTTCATGAATCATGAAACAACTTAACTGTACGGTAACAAAGAAAATAAACTGAAAAGTTGTCTAATTGTTTGGAAAATACATGCTATAAATTATCTAATTTGATTCAAATTCTCTGAGATAGGCCTACTCATATAATATTTATAGCACATTCCCTAGGCTAACAATTTCAACAATAATAATTAACAACTTCTGTATAAAAGTCTGCTAGACTTATTTAAAAGCACTATACGTAGCAGCACATTACATTGCAGTGTTACCCATAATTTAATCTAGGCAAAAACAGTACGATGTATGTGTCTGTAAGGTGCTGCCACCTTTTATATTATATTTGAAACTGTTTACAATTAAGTACAGTACATTCAAATTAGAAAAATAACTTTATTTTATTTCAGTTTTAGTGCATAAGGAAATAATTGTTAATTTGAAAATTATTGTTCCATAAGGTGGTGATACCTGTGGCAATACTTTCAATATATATATATAATATAATCAATAATATATTTAGAAATATTAATTCGATACGGTAGTCTGTAAGTAAGCTAGTCTACGTTTTTGGTTCCTAAGATAGATTTAGTTATTTAGTCGTGAGATTTTGTATCTACTTTAATACTAAAGGGTAACTATTTTTATAAGTCAAAGAAGAGTAGGCTAAATAGTTCCGACATAATTACGGTTTATTTTTTGATTTATTACTAGCAAAAAGGACTCTTTATTTTTGTTAGATATTTTGAGGTTATGAAAGATAATTAATTTTAGGATTTATTTATCTATTTATAAATTATTGTGTTAAGAGGAAAATGAATAAACAATTACCAATATTAAAGGTAAATCCATATCTCCTGAAAAGTAGGTTAAAATGAAGGAAAAAGATGAAGATTGGGAGCTTTTGTTACTTTAGCGCAGGTATTTGAGGAATACTAATAAAATTAGTGTAACCCACGTGTAACCCCCAGGTTTCATCATCTGAATCAAAATAGAATACTGGAAAGTGGCGTAGCGAGGCATCATCATAGATATATATTACATCTATGGGCATCATTCGCCCTGGAGCAAAAACAATCCAATAGCCCCCCCCCCCCCCCCCCAATTAAACCGGCAGACAGGTGACTCATACTTACAAGCCACCTTTTATCCTCTAATCTGCTGCTCAGGAGGATGTTTATCCCCTCACGATGTTCAAAATTCATAATTTTAATCATAATTTTAAAGTTGGCCTTATAGTTTTAGTTATGTAAATATGTTTCAGAGCGGTAATTAGGTAAATATAACCAGTGCTAATGATATTAAAATTAAATTGAATTGTTTTGTTAATACATTTATGACATAACGTTACCTTAAATGTTTGATAATTTATCAAAATTGCTGTTTTTCTCACTTAATGCTTTTTTTAGTATTTTATTGCGTAGCGATCATGGAGCGAGTGGAGCAGCGGCTCCAGAGCGCTTGGCCTAGAGGGGGCGGAAATTTGTTGAAATAGTACATTATGATGCAACTTGTCGTCTAAATTTATCAAAGATTTTTTAGAACGAGTTGTAGGCGCAAGCTCATAACTGGCTGTTGAGACAAGAACCACAGTGGGCCTGGCTGTGAGGCTTTCAGCACAGCGTAATTAACCCTGCTGGAGGATACACACTTTCGGGTGGAGTCCTGCGCATAGCGTATTTATCACTGTAATGAGTGCTGAGGAGTAACAAAAAAATGTTATTTATGGTGGGGGGTAAAAACTAGGTAAGTATGACCACCAGTTTTCCCGATATTGTAAATGCAGTTTTTAATCTTCCTAACATGCCAGTGACTTCTGCAAGTGCAGAAATGTCTTTGCTAACAATTATCTTCTCAACACAATGTCGCAAAAACGTCGAAGTTGTTTGGCAACAATCTATAAACTAACGAGAGCGATGATTATTGATTTTAGTAATGTGATAACCACATTTGCAGCTGAAAAGTAAAGGAAAAAATTATTTTGAATTTGAAAGAGCTGTAAATGTATAGTTTTCATTTTGTTTCTTCAATATTAGACATTTACTAGTAGTTTTATGAACAGTAGACCTCGCTCGTGAAATAACAAATGTGGTTTTGAGCTTAGGTTAAAAATAGTGTGCCAGTAAGAAAGTAAGCAGAAGGCTTAGCCATTGAAACATTATTTTGCAAATCCCGCGATTCCGGGGTTTCTAGTTCTCGTTTTTTTCTTTTCTTGTGCTTTAACTGCTAAAGATTTTCTTTTAGGGGCATTGTGTTTTATTTAGGTTAAAAAATTGTGTTTGGTAGCTAAAAATATCGCGTTATTGAGGGAAAACATAGAATTAAATATGTACATACTTAAATAACTAAAACTTAACAATGTATTTACAGTTCCATATCATATTCCAATATTAGAAATAATAAGAAAACAAACGATGTTAAAGCGTCGTGATAGTGATCTCAACCCATGTACCAACACTTTCCACGTTGTCCAACGGTAATTTTTTGTATGTCCTTTATCGCCGCGAGGTTTCATGTGTTTCATCTCATTTTGTAATTCAAGTAAAGCTAAGTCAAATACTTTTATAAAATAATAATTTACAAGTATACAGTTCAATTCTTTGATTTATCCTCTACACTTTCTTATTATAATATATGTCATTTTTGGGCAAAGGATATATTCCTAAATTACTGCTCAAAACAGACATAGTTTTGTTAGCAGTCTTGTAGTAGGAACATAAAAACTGGTGTTTTCAGAATAAGAAATTTGAAATTGATAAATATTTGTATACAGTTCTATTTAGAACTGAATTACGAAACTTTTTTACATTTATTTAAAAAATTTGTATTACTTTTTAAGGTGGCCTAAAGTTGAACTTTTTCCTTTCGTTACTAAACATGCTTGTTTCTTGAGCTAATAACTTTGTTAATATTACTTCAATCATTTTTTTTACTGGCATGTATGAATTCTTTGAACCTTTCTTTATCTGCAAAAAAGCTATGGAACACTTGAATTCGTTTAGAATAAACGTATACAAACATGGTTGAAATAACAAAAACTTGGACGATTTTTAACAAATTTAAAGTTTACGATCATTTTGTAAGCTTACCGTTAGAGATACGGAAAAAATCAAGAATAAAATTTTGTTGAAAATCAAATTTCCTGCTCGCAAAATGTTATTAGTTTTTTAATTTGACCTACGGTTAAGCCACATGCTGGCTTTTGAAAAAAGCTTACACTGAGAGAAACGAACCGGCCGCCATTTTTATTTTATTTAATTGGTTGAAAATGAAAAATGGAAAAACCCGTATACATACATGGCTCGGCCTAGGAATAAGGAACATTCATGCAAAAAATCATCAAAATCGGTCAAGGCGTTTGGCCGTAATCGTGAGACAAACACACAAACATACAGACACCCAGACGAAATGCCAAACGGTCGAATTAAAACGTAGTATTTCAGTGGATACTGGCTGTGAACCTCGGTCTCACGCCAACCCTTAAATTTTTAGTGAATTTCCGTAGGAAAAATGAGCTATTGCAGTGGCCCTTATGGTAAGATACCCTTATGGTCGGGAGTAGCAAATGAGCACCGATCATGGTCCCCAGAACACGTTTTGGGGTGTCATTAAAAATCATATATATATATATATATATATATGTGTGTATTATATATATATGTATATATGTGTTCGCACTCTAGCGGCCGCATTTTATGTCCGATTTGATTCAAATTTGGTACACATGTTGGTTGTCTATGTCGCTCGGACGAGTTCGTTAGCCAAAAAATCCAACAACCGGAAGTACGTCTTTTGACCGGAAGTAACTATTTTTTTGAGATTTCTACTACGAGAATGAAATTGTTTTAGAGTTTTTCCTAAAAATATAAATGTAGGATGTTTTTCTGCACATTTTGTGTTTTTACGTGACCTTATTGCTCGCTTGGTTTTCCCAAAATCGACCAAAACATAAAATACCATAAAAGTACCCGGTTCTTAGCCAAGTGGTGCAAACTCGCGAGGCCACTAGGAGCAAACAAATTCTACATATATATTGCGTACACACAGACAGCTGTTCAACGCCTTCGTGAGTAGACCTATTACCCAAATTGTTGGTTGAAACCCTAAAACATAGGCATATAAACTTAATTTTAGAAATTTGCTGAACTCACGTCAGCGTTTCAGCTGAGTGGTCGAATTATTATATTTGCAAAAATCATTTGCAAACAAATTTAGTTTTCTTGAGGCATTTTAAGATTTTTATAGCTTTCATCTTAGCAATTTGTTAAACAAAAACAAAAATATCTAATTGATTTTTTTGGTTTCAAATATATTATTAGGTACGGTATTTCAAAATTGCATTTTTACAAGGTGTTTCTGAAGTAGGTTTCAGCAAAATCTAACTTGCAGAATATATTACAAACATATCAAAAATCAAATCATCTTTCTCAGCTTAAACGTACACACCCGAATAAACAGTAATCTTCTGGACATTATTTTTATTCTCTATTTAGAGTAGAATCACTGTTTTTAAACAAAATTATTACTGGAAATGCACGGGGCCATTGAGCCATGTTTAATTAAATGTCACAAAATAAGTGAGGATATGGTATAGTTTATTATTTATCCCCATAACAATCAAGTACTAAAAAAATTTAATTCATGAATATAAACTCAGCACCAGTATATCATTTAACTCGTCTTGTTAAATATTAGGCCTAAGTGTAACCATTCACTACAGTTAGTTTATCTGCAAACAAGACGACGGACTGCAGGCAGGCCTGACGAAGATGAAGAAGGCTGTATCAGCTGTTAGTGTCAGAAAACAGATGTTTTATTTGACTTTAATTGTTGAAAACAGAGTTTACCATATGTTGTGATTCGTGCTTTGAGTGTTGTATGTTGCCAGCATGGCTGAAACCATGCAAACTAGAGAAATTTTGACAGTTTTAGGTTTATGTATATTGTGGTATATTGTTAGTTCTAGCAATAATGTTGTCGGGAAGATGTTGCTTAATGATTTCCCTTATCCGATGACAGTAACTATGGTTCAGTTAGTATCAATAACAGCATACTCTGGACCTTTTTTCAATATGTGGGGAGTCAGAAGATTTGTTGACATTAGTTGGACGTATTATTTTAAATTAATAGTTCCTTTAGCTTTAGGAAAGTTTATTGCATCTGTATTTACACATGTTAGTATTTGGAAAGTACCAGTTTCATATGCACACACAGGTAAGTTGTTTACAATTTGCATGGGGTATTAAGAAGTGAATGTAGCCTAAGTAGCCTATTAATACTTGTAGACAAAGTAATCTAAATTATAGTAAGTTATACAGCCTCAAACCTACAATGCCAACCTCAAAATAATTAAAACATGAACCTAAACAAACTTAGTTGCCAGTCAGTATTTTTTATAGTTTGTAAACATAGGCTATAGATTGGTAACACTACTTAACTTTCTTAAAAAGAGTCCTAAAAGTTGCTAATGTAAGTTAATAGAGTGTTTACTAAAATTGCTCCAAAAAGGCTACTAAAAGTTGGAATTGAATGTTACACTGTGTAGTTCAATTGAAAGTTTGGTTTCATATTTTTGTAAACTATAACCTAATAAAAGCTAGGCCTACATTAGTTGGGCTTGATGGCGCGAATTTACTATAAGGCCCTACACCAACAGAAAAGCAAGAATAAAATTAAAAAATGACCTGAAGTTCTAAATTATAGTCTTTAGTCACAGTATGTTTACTTGTACATTCAACATTTAACAGTAGAATGTAAAAGATCGTCATCTACAATAATATCAGCCGAGGGTCGTATAATAAATTTGCGCTGGCTTGAATTCTAAGGGTTGGTGCTAAAAGGCTTTATTAGTCAGAATAACTGTGCACATAGCATATTTATAATTTGTCTATAATCTATAATTTGTCAAATTTTGGCAAAACTTAACCATACTGTTACTTCTATCACAGCTGTGGTGCAACCTAAAAAAACCTGAATTAAACTACAGTAACTTATAGAAGTCAGTTACAGAATATTTCCAGTTTGTGAAATATGTAAGGTGCCAATGTATACGCAAGAAAATGCTCTAATACATAACTAACTGTAATGTTCAATTCTATTTCTAACCGTCTTAAATAATAAATAAAAACAGAAAATAAAATTTATAAGTCTAATATTGGGGCGCAAGTTTACTATTCGACCCTAGGCTAACCTATGGCAACAAAAATGCAAGAATAATAAAGAAAAAACCTTCTAACAGCCAATCCAAAGAATTAATGTTACATTTATTCTCTATAAAATGTATATTTTCGTTTAGATATTTTTTACATTAATTTTGAGAGCAGAAATATACTTAAATGGATTGTCTTAGTAAGCATGTCAAGTTTAGTTAAAATTCTTCAATTTATAAAAGTACAATAAATTATTATGATGTGTAACGGATGTTACTCAATTCTGAACATGCTATTGTAGTTACCAAAAAATTCTGTTCCTTTGAGATACCTAAGTCATAACAAATTTAAAACTATTTCTGTTATATATGTATTATATTTGTAATTTTTATTCATTAATTAGAATTGATATTATAAAAAAATATTCCAACAAATTTAAATTTGTTCTGTAACGGATGTTACACTGACTTTGTAACGGATGTTACAAAATTTTCATCGTAATTGAAAGCACTGTATAAACTTCTATTTTATTATTCAATCACCTCTGTTATATCTTATATATGTATTACAATGTTTTTTTATTTATTTTATCTGATCCACATAAAATAATGGCTAAGTTATAATAGCCTACATTTTTTGGTTCTTGTTTTCTCTTCACTATTTAATTTATTCTGTCTACTAAGTAATCTTTATCATGAATTCATAAAGTAGGATGGCTAATAAAATTACATTAAGTTAGAGATATATATAAATAATAAATGTTTTATTTACAAAAGGAATATTTTCATTACTAAACTACAAACAATTAGCTATCAGAAGCATCTGATTACCTTTACAGGTAATAAAATACATTAGATTGCACTTCATTAAAGACTATGTTCTAATATTTATAAAAATAAAAATAAAAAAGATCTATACACTACACTTTAGCTGTGCAAAAAATGTTTGAACTTGGACTCAATATTTTTAATAATTTCACTTACTAACTTTGATTGGATGTGGAAATTCATAATAAACTCTATTACCAGCAACCTTTATTTCAGGAGGGGGCAAAATTATCACTATTTGTTCCACTTCAATGTACTTTTCACCCTCCTCATCGATTTTGAAGTGGCAGCTATCCTTTCCATGGGCAGCTAGAAATAGAACACCAACTTCACCATCGTCACACACATAAGTTTGACACACAGCTGCATAGATGAAAGTGTTTTTATCTATCCGTAGTGAACCTGACCAAAATATATTGGTCGGGACGAATTTGACTTTCTCCAACCTGTTCCTCTGTATATTCTACAAATTCAGTATCTCCTCCTAACATTCTGCAAATTCAGTCTCCAGTTGGCAAAGGACTCCGATTCCACTGATACCACTTGAATCACTATCTTCAGAGTCACTGGTGTACACATCAGAATATTGCACACGAGTTGACTTCTTCGTTTGCTTTTTATCTCCTGGATTAAGTATAACTTGATGTTTTTGAAGTGGAGAACGACATGTAAATGCAGCTAGAACATGTTTTTCATCAAATTTTTGAAAATGGTGAAACTTCTGAATACCAACAATTTCTGTTAGGTATTGCTCCCTACATGCTCCCATCTTTGCTTAACAAACTCTGCAGTCTCTATAACATCTTGTTTTGGTACAAACATAACTGTTACTAAGTCACAGCATTTTTTACAGGCCTCGAAAAATTGTTTCGCTGTGTTTATGATCACTGATCTTTGACTTGATTTTCATCCAGATCTGACGTTTAAGTTGACCTCCAATTGCTTCAACGGCGCCTTTACCATGTCCTGCTGCAAAGGAGCTCCACTCAACATTTAATAAATTCAAATCAGTAGCAAGACAACCGGTATTCGAAAAAATATATTTGCTCTTGAACTGGGCTGCACAATTGTCTGAAAAAATTGACAAGCTTGTGAGTTCTGGATATTCAAATTGCTTAAAGTCACCTATAATCGTTTTCAAGAAAATCCAACTCAATTCCTTGGAATGTGACATGTTGTCACTTACAACGACGTAAGATTTAACTCCATGCTCATACCAAATACAAGCCGTAAAGAGTGTGACTTGGGTATGGCTCCAATGAGCACTTTGTATCTCGTCTTGAAGTGTCAGAGAGAAGTTCTCTGCAAAATCTATTTGGATTACAGCAGACCCTACTTTGTCAAATTTATTTTTCATTTGGCCAAAATGTTCCGACTGGACCTTTTCTACATAGCAATGAAATTTAAAATTAGGCAAACTCTCATTGATTTTGTCTACTACAGCTTGAAGTGGTGTTGTCTTTTCTACTACTTGATATTTTCCATCAATTTTTACCCATGTTTTGCACATGACAATAGCTGAATAATCAATGTCACCTTCAAGTATGGTTTTTACATCTTGTGGACAGTTATCACAGTTATGACAAAAAAGATAAATCATTTGAAAGATATTTGCTTAGATAATTGTTAAATGTTCCATAAAACATGTGTTAACATGGTATAATGTCATACAATTGAGGTTATATTTAAAGACCTGCAAAATATTTGTAAAATAACTGATGAATATAAACATAAATAAAAATCTATTGCTTGTAACATCCGTTAGGTAACGGATGTTACACAAGTTAAATGTCTCAAATAATTGAAAATAAATATCATTTAAATAAAGTAAAGTAATATACTAGTGCACATGTAGGCCTACCTTAACCTTACTTTTGGAAAGTTTTAAAGGTTTGCATTAAACTAAAAGTTCATAATAACAACTTTTATATGTTTTAATGTTACGGATGTTACAGCTGATCTACTATTTTTAATAATAAATAAAATTGTAAAAATACTTACCTGGTTATTCATTTTCGCAGTAAAACTGGACTAAAACCTTTTCTTTCAACTCAACACCCTTTGGTTAACAAAACAACAATGTTAACAACCCTTCACCACAATGCTACCACCAAAAGCAAATTTCTTAGATGAAATTGAATCTCAAATTAAACATCTTTATATGTAAAAAATCACATTAAAAAAATAAAATATCAAAATTTTAATTTTGAATTTAATTAATACAACTTATATCTTACATAAATATAGTAGTATTTAATTTTTAAAAACATTTTTACTTTCTCCCCCTATACCATAGTATATGGAGAAAGTATTGTATTCGTCAAAATTTTCGAGTTTGAGTTGTTGGTGGAAATATTCGTTTTGAGCCCCCCTGAACCTAAAAAAGTGGTTTTTGGAGTGATGTCTGTGTGTGTGTCTGTGTGTCTGTGTGGATGTTATCAGACCTAGAGCCTAAACCAGTAGTCCGATTATGATGAAATTTGGTATGGAGGTACTAATCCACGGTATCTCCAGGCGTTTTTTTCATTTTTGTGAATTTTTTATTTTTAAGGGTAATTTTCCCATAAAAACCCTAAAATAACGGAAAAATCAACTTTTCTCAAAAACGGCTCTAACGATTTTGATTAAAATTTTACAGTTTATTAGAGACCTAAAGTACTATAAACTGTAAAATTTTAATCAAAATCGTTTGAGCCGTTTTTGAGAAAAGTTGGTTTTTCCGTTATTTTATGGATTTTTATGGGAAAACAACTTTAATACAAAATCACCTCTCCTACCCCACCCTACAAGTCACCGTGAATCTGTTTAATAAATTTAAATATGTTTGTGAGAAAGTATGTGCCAGTTCCTGGTACCGTTTATTCATTTTTTACTTAAATTCCTCTTTTAAACGGATTGGCTGCTAAACGGTTCTAACCTGTAGTATTTAGTCACAGTATGTTTAGCTGTAGGCCTACCTATTCAACATTAACAGTAGAATGTAAAACAACGTTGTTTTCTGCAAAAATATTAGGCTAGGGTCGAGTAGTAAAATTACGCCAATTAGGCTAATTAGTTTTAGCCTAAACAGAAAATAGAACACTTTAAACTTAATTTACAACTTATTTAACTCAGGAAATATTAGACATATATTTTTAATGACATCGAAATGCATAAATAATCACAATTGCACACGATCTGTTATTCCTACAACTTAACATCACTTAATAAAATACATTTATAACAAAACAGAAACACACACAATTTACATTTTATAAAATATTTTATATTACATAAATAGTTTAATTTTTTTATGTAATAGGCCTAGTTAGTTCTATAAAGGAATTGTTGTATATAACCTATAAAAACCAGTTTGTGGGATTTTGATTATATATGTACACACAATGATTTTTTAAATTTATTTTAATTACGCCTACAATATTTTATGTTTTTAGAATGGTGTATTAAAAAAATGCTAGATGGTTAGATGGTATTATCTTATTGCTAGATGGTTTTTTAAATGCTGTCATACCAAAATTTAATTAAAACTAGAAGATTCATGTGTATTATTTTTATGTTTAACTGTAAAAACAATAAATTATGTGTATTTGTGCCTTTATTAAAGGTAGATGTTAAATGTAAATTATTATCTTTAAAATATTGTTTTCTTCTTCTTTTAGTTAAAGCTACAATGCCGTTGTTTACAGTCGTACTATCTCGGGTTATTATTGGCGAGAAACAGACTTGTAAGGTAAATAAATGTATAATAAATGCAATTAACTATACAGATATTTTAGAAATGCTTGAAAACTTTGCAACAACTAGCTTTTTAACATAAAATATTTTTAGTGACATGAAATGTTTTAGATAACTTAAAGGTTATTTGTTTTTTTAACTCTATCATGGTGCCAGATATAAACAAATAATGTGAGATATACTCTGAATGATTTCCTATGAGGTATAATATAAACTAACTACAGCATGAAATTATAAGTCTGGGCCTATGGGGGGTGGGGGGGTGTCATAAATGTCTTTACTACTTTGTAATTTCATGTAAATCTATTTACATTACTTTCAGAGATGGATTTGGTGGTTATGTTTTAACTTATTATTTGTTAGGTTCAGTGTAGTGACTTCCTGGTGATTTTGCAGACATCCCATCTGAAGTTCAACTGATGCTGAACCCTCCGTTACTCGCGCCGCGGAGTGTTCGAACGAGGGGATTTTAGTTTTCTTATGTTCATAAGCGTTCTTTGCCGTTCAGCGTCCTTCTAGCTTCCCCTCCACCTAACCAAAGCTGTTGGACCACTTATTATCGATCAATAGTTGCCTGGCTGACGTTGCTGCGTAAACAGAAAAAACTGTGGAGTATCGCTCCGCACGCGGTCTCTACTGCTTGCATTATTGCGGAGTTTGGCCCCGCGTGCGACCTAGTGTGTCTTCAAGAATCTGATTGATATAAAAGGTAATTTAGTAAGGTTTACATTATTTTTTGAATTTATAACATTCAATTTCCACTTTGGTTTGCAGCATTAAAATTTCCTTTATTCATGAATGACTTCTGAATGCAATTAAAAAATTTATTGATGTAAAATTGTAAAAGTTATTAGCTCAAGAAACAAAAAATGTTCAGTTACGAAAGGTAAAAGTTCAACTTTAGGCCTACATAACAAGTAGTAAACATTTTTTGTAATTTTTTCATAAGTGTAAAAAGTTTTGTAATTTAGTTCTAAATAGAATTGTATAAAAACATTTATCAATTTCTTATTTTGAAAACACCAGTTTTTATGTTTCTACTACAAGACTACTATCAAAAGTATGCCAAGTTTGAAATGTAATTTACTAATATATGCTTTGCCTAAAAATGGAATATTATTGTTACGGGTTCGTAAATTAATAAATACACACTGGCAATTGTATTTAATTAACAGAAATATATTTACACAAAGTCAACTTAACAAATATTTACACAAAAACTAATCTGCACTAATTAATCAATTATCACTATTTATCACCGTATAATGAGCACTAGTAATACTGGAATAAATTTGAACAACTGCAAAAACACATTAACACCGTTATAAAAATAACTCGCACTTGTTACTGTCACTGTTCGTTCAATTCATTCACGCACTAGACTCTTCAAAGACAAAGACTGCCGTCTTCACACTTTTACACCTTTTTATACGCAGGCACACACGTTCCAGAACATTCCACGCCCCTCCTCCTTCTCTGTTACAGACTTTTCTAGAAAGGGGGTGTCAGTCTCTTTGTTGACACTCTGCCGACCGTCCCATTCACCCTCTCACTCACTCCCCCCTTTCTCCTCTTCCAGACTGTTCTCGAACATTCGGGCGGTGTCTTTGTTGGCAGGTTTCCAAACCTTTTCTCTCTCTGTCTCCCTCTTTGCCTAGCCGTAACACTATTATAGCAAAGTGTAGAGAATAAATCAAAGAATTGAACTGTATACTTGTAAATCATCTTTTCATAAAAGTGTTTGACTTAGGATTATTTGAATAACAAAAGTGAGAACAAATATAGAAACCTCCTATCCATACATGCAATACAACCCACGCGCGCGAAAAAATCCTATTCTATGCATGTTATAAAAGTCCGTTGGGTTTGAGTTTCAACCGTCAGATGAGAACGTCATAACAGTGACTTTTACACGGTTGGTTTACAGGAAATGTTAGCTTCAAGCCTTCTCTTTACAAACATATCAAAATAATCTCTAAAAATAGACTTTGATCACACAGATATCACGTGTAATAAGTAAG
>JAGFPH010000168.1:463483-499822 GCA_018207615.1 Philaenus spumarius | reverse complement strand
ACGTGTAATAAGTAAGGCTGTTTATTGGTTGGAAAACTGACCAATTGCAAGGGTCTACAAAATGCCCCACAACTTTAGAACTATTTGTCCGATTTTTTATTGGATGGCAGTTTCAGACAGGAGAAAGTTTATGCATCCATCAGTATAACTCAGAAAAAATACTGGGCGGGCTTTAGGGAGGGACGAAAGTTGAGTTATTTCGTTACGTTTTAGGATGAAATCCGATGAATATACGGGCACCGATTGATTTATAGAAAATTAATAAACTGCAACGATGATGACATATGTAAATACACGTTTTAAAAAGAACTTGTAAATACAAAAATTAAACTTTAAATCATTTCCTTTCCAACGGTTTTTGTTTTATTGCGATTGGATGATTTTTAGTGGGTGAAATATTCAATACAAGTTGAGTTGTCACAGACTGCTCAATCCACTACTGCTGCGAGCTGAGACTACTCAATTTGAGTGGTCTGACAGTTGTAGGGTTAAGGGGAAATGCCCAGTTGTAGAACAATACGAATATAAGCTATCAGAAGAAGTGTAGAACAATAAAACTTAGTCATTTCTTTGTCATCTAAAATATGCCGTAGTTATGTCAACCCCCAAAATTAAGTCTTATTTTGTCTAGGACTATATTTTTAACTTTTACGTCATAAACTAAAATATTTGCTCTTTATTTACAGAACTGTGTTATGGATCAACGAGAAGAACAGAGGATACAGAGTCTGCTAGACAATGAAATAGGCGCTTCAGACGACAGCGACGAAGATATTATTGAAGAAAGTGGCCATTTATCAGAGAGCGAGGAATCAGTAGATGATGCTGAAGACGAACCAGATGCTGAAGATATAGCAACAGCTGCAGAACAAGATGTGGGACATGCTCTTGAAGGCAACACAAATGATCAATTTGAAGGTAACACAAATGATTTATATATTGCTGCAGATGGTACCAAGTGGCGAAGTATACCTCAACAAAACCTTAGAGTTAGAAGATGTCGATGTGATTTACTTAGACATCTTCCTAAGAGGAGAAGGAAGAAATGTTGAGAGTCCAGTTGAGGCGCTACAACTATTTCTTACGGATGAAATGCTAGAGGAGTATGTTAATTGTACAAATATTTATATTGCTAGTATTCGCCATAAGTTTTCCAGGCCCAGAGATGCTGCTGACACAAACTTAGTAGAGTTGAAGGCTTGTTTAGGCCTTCTTTTCCTTTGTGGTGTCATGAAGGTTTCGCACACGAAATTAGAAGATTTGTGGAATACCGATGGTACTGGAATAGAATATTTTAGACTATCTATGAGTATCTTCAAATTTATTTTGCTATGTTTGCGGTTCGACGATATAAGAACTAGAAATGAACGAAAAGTGTCTGACAAACTGGCAGCTGTTAGGAACCTTATTGATATGTTCAATGGCTTCTGTAAAAAAGCACTACAGTTTATCAGAAACAGTTACTATTAGTGAGATTCTTGGTGCCTTTCTAGGCCGGTGTAGCTTTCGCCAATATGGACCAGCCAAAAAACCCAGCAAACCAGCCAAATATGGATAAAATTTTTTTTGCTCTTACGGACTCAAAAATGTATTATACCAACAATGTTGAAATATACTGTGATACACAACTAGAAGGCCCCTTTAGATGTAGTAACAAAACAGAAGACATTGTAAAAAGGCTTGTAGAGCCAATAAAAGACAGTGGCCGCAATGTGACTTGTGATAATTGGTTTGTGTCACTTCCTTTGGCAAAAGATCTAGTAACAAACTACTACTGGTGGGTACTGTAAGAAAAAACCGAAAAGGGATTCCTGACTTAATGGAGAAGGTGAAGGATCGTCCTGTTGGTTCGAGCATTTTTGCTTTCAGGAAAGATCTAACAGTAGTTTCTTTCAAACCAAAAAAAATAAAGTTGTCCTCGCACTGTCAACTCTTGATCATGAAGATACTAGCCTTGAAGAAGTCGGAGACATAGCTAAGCCTTCAGTAATCACATTCTACAACAATACTAAATCTGGAGTGGACATAGTTGATGAAATGAAATGTGCATATTCCGTTGCAAGAATCACGAGAAGATGGACACTTGTTGTTTTTTTTTCTTTCCTCAACATTGCTGGGATAAATGCTTATCAAGTCGTCAAATGTAACACAGATTCAGCTTTGGAAAGGAACAAGTTTCTGAAAATACTCGCTAAGGAACTCCTTTAAGACTACATCAGGATGAGCGCTACTAAAACAAACATCCCAATAATAATTCGACTTCGCTTGTGCGAAATCTTAGGAATCTCTTCAGCCAGAGCCGAGGTGTTACAAAGACCGGAACAAGAAGAAAGAACACATGGGCATTGTTGTTTCTGCGACAGGAAAAAGAACAGGCCAACTCGTTTTACTTGCAAAGGTTGCAAGAAGTACATCTGTGTGGGGCATATTGTTTCACATTTTGTGTGCAGAGTGTGATGTAAAAATGCAAGTCATTGAAGATAATGACTCCGATCTTGAGTAAGACACTAAGACTATGATCAACCAACTTTGTAAATATCCCTATTAATCAATTGATATTGTTACACTTTCTACTTAACTTTTTTTTGATATATTGTACTCATATTCATATATAATGTTTTAGTTCAATACATACCTAAATTGATTTAAAATGAGTTAAATTTTTATTTCCTTACCTGTATGTATTAATTTCCATAAACTAAATAATATTTGTGATTTATAAAATATAGTCTATAGGTTTCAAAAAGTTATGTACGTAAAGCAAAAATAATAATATGTTCTGAGGTTAAAAATATATTAAACAATAAAGACGTTATTGTTAAATAATTATATAGTGTTCACATAAGCTTGGCATAGACACACCTTGACATATCCATGTACACCTGGTTCGTGATTATTGAGATTAGCATTCTTGGTTGGCCTCATCATCCTAAAGAGTTAATAAGTTTGCTGCATTTTTGTTATTCTATTTCATAGTTTCCTCTTGAAAGAAGAAAGTACCATTAACATTGATGTTGCTTAAGCCACAGTAATTCGGAATGAAACATGTTTCAAAGAGTGATTTCACTGCCCATAATCTGAGAATCGTGTGTATTCACTTTACTACTTAAAAGGAAAGTGAAAATTATATTTGCGATGAAATCCTCATGAGCAACCCTAACAGTGTCTCTTGGTTCGTAAACATTTTCTCAACATTTGTGTAATAGTTGCACACTGGAAAGTCTAGCTTGCTAGAAGAACAACGGGTTTGTTTTTGTGGGAGTATTACAAAGTTCCCTCGATAGAAATTGTCAAAAAAGTATATAAAATCACTTAAACACAACACATTAACATTTATACTGATGAACATAGTTTATTTTTGGCCAAAATATTGCGGTGTATCACAAGTACCTGGACAAGTCTAGACTCAAGTTATTTATGACGAGGGAATTGATAGAATGTGCGATCTGAAGATGGAACTATAGTAACCTTTACGACATAAGAAATAGACCAAGAGACAGAAAAAAGACGTATGTACATACCTCACTATATTTGTATAAACATGTGGTCCAGTGGTTGTACTACAGCAATGGAGGATCTTTGCCAGACTTGGTATGAAAATTCTGTTGTCACAGGCTTCAAACCAAAACACAGAGAGCATACTTTAGACCAGTGAAGGTAGCCAACTATCGTTTGCATTTGCGGTAATGCATTTCCACACCATGAACTATTTGGTCAATGTTGTGACAAAATAAGATAAAAACCAGCTTTGAAAGTAGACTGAATAAATTTATGTAGTTGTGAAATCCTTTTTGAAGCACCCACTCGCTCGTAAAAGTTACCATTATTTATTAAGCAAGTCTTTTCCTAGAAAAGCAAAAATTAATCACCTTGCTAAAATCATGTTTAAAAAAATTTTGTTATAATTTTGAAGAGTATTAATACTAATATATACTATGTAGAAACTAAGTAGATTTTTAAATTTTGACTTTACACAAACTATATATCACAGTCCATAAAGATGTAAATTAAATATGATAAGTATAATTTGTTCATAGTCATCAGTTTAGTAAGGTGACATGGTCTAATAGTTATATTTTACAAAACATTATTTTAAACAAGAGCTGTTATATTTGTTGTAGGATTATATTTATTGGCGTTATTTAAGAAATGTAAGGTTCAATTTTTCTGTAGTTTACTTACAAGTGGAATGTTACTTTTGATTGCAGTTTTTGTACGGTGCACATTCAATGGATATATTAGGAAAATATTTGAAGTATTTGGATTGTTACTACAATTTATGTTCTAAAATGTCCAGCTATAGGCTTACTACAAGTATCCTATAGATAGTCCAATGTAGTATGTTGTTGTGGAATTAGGGTTAAATTGAAATTTTAAACTTTCATTTTATTAATGATGCTTTAGGGGAAAGGATTATAGGTTTATGATACTGCCCTAAAGCAAAGTATTAGTGACATCAAAAATTGGCCATTCTTATTCACAGATTTGTTTTTATATTTTCCCTTAGTTAAAAATGTATTCTAGATCCTGTTTTATTAATTATAATATGAAATTGTTTATACCAATATTGAAATATTTCATCTCTAACATAAAAATAAAAACTGTAAGCAGCACTGCCGCATTTAATATAGCCAAATTTACTTATCAGGAAATAACTAGTACTAAATACAGTACTGTGAGTTTCCTATGACTTTTGTTCCTTATTCCAAAAATACCTTTGCACAGAATTATAGTAAATTTAATTGCCTTTCAAATAATATAGATCACAAATTTACTCTTGCTTATGAGTGGGAGAAATTACGCAATTACCTTATATTGATAATGAAAAAATCATTTATCGCGAGTTTCCAATCAATTTAGTTCCTTGTTCCGGGGACTGTACCTAAAATACCTTTGCACAGAATTATAATAAATTTAATTGCCTTCCGAATGATATAGCTCACAAATTGTACCTGGGCAGAAATAATGCAATTTCCTCGTTCTAACTTTGCCATTTTGGTTTGAATCAAATAGGCCGCAATTTTGAGTTGAATCGAAAAATTAAAAAATCAGTATCTGGGAAATCCTACAAGTACCCTTTCACTAAAGTTCAGCAATTTTGAAGCATATTTACTATTACTCACAATCTGGGAATAAAACATATAAATATATATATAAATTAATGAATTTTGGGTATTCTGTCCAAATGTTCTGAAACGGATAGTAAAAAATTTGACCCTCCTCCGACCAACCGTTTTCAAGTTGGGTCGAGTGTAATAGCTCTTATTTTCTTCAAAAATTCAGCTAATTATGTCCTATGTGACTTTTTTTGGCAAATAACTTCCAAGCAGGCATTTTTGAACCGAAGCCAATAAATACTTTTGTTTGCTTCATACTTTGTAGAAAGTGGTTGTGTCAGGAAGGTCAGACTATGTTTATATTTTTTAATTATTTGTTTTTAGATAAGTTATACTAATACAATTATTTTATCAATCTAAAACAAATAGGCTGTATTTCAACTTATTTTTGTATTCATGTGGTTAATAATACTTAACTTTATCTTATTTAATTGCCATTAGTGATGTGCACAATATAGGCAGCAATTTTGCTCTAAGATTTTTGCTGTTTACCAAGACTTTTATCATATTGTCTGGTGACATTGTCCTTACCTCTATTTCTTCGGCCCCTCTGTATCTCAGTTAGTAGTTCACAGACAAGCTGAGAAACTTTTATATTTTATGTACTGTTTGAAATAACATTACTATTCTTGTCGATCGAAGCTCATCAGCTTTTAGTTTATTTAGCATTTATCTGCTGTCATTTATGATAAGCACAATGCAGACATACTATCAGGAATTTGTGACTGCTAGACACAGTGGATAAGCTCAATGGCAGATGTAATACAGTGTTTTTAATTATTTAATTTTTAACTATTGTTTTGTTTATCGGTTTGCTGTATTACTGAAGGTGTAGCCAAGGTAAGATGCATCCAAACAACAGTTTTCCTGAAATTTGTTAACTGTTTCAATCATGTATCAGATGTATGCCCATGTTAATCAGATGAGTAATCGAATCAAAGTCAGTAGTTTGATACATATATTAAAATCAAAAGTACAAGACTCTCTGCGGTCCCGAAACTGCAATTAAACTACTAGCTGGAGGTAAAGGCAAGGGCACGTTTCCCCCTGTGTGTGGAGTCTGCTCTCCAACCAAGGTTGCCTTATTCTACAAGGCAACCAACAAGGCACACAACAAAGTATTGAAGTGTGGATTACATTTTCAATTTTAATATCAATCCATCCATGATTAATATGACTAATTTATTAATTATTATTTGTTTGTATAAAGGGGAGGGTACCTGTCTTTTTGATGTACCAAAAAATGTTTTAATTTTATAAATATTCATTTTCTTCCCCCTTCCATAATCAAACCTTTTTCGTTTGGCCGTCGATCTATATCCTCCTTTATTAGTGAATTTCCATAGGAAAGGCAGCGACCCTTATGGTGAGACCTAAGGTCGGGAGTGGTCAATGAGCACCGATCATGGTCCCTAGAAAAAAACGTTTTGGGGTGTTATTGAAAGTGTTATGTCAATATAAATATATATATACGAATATGTGTTTGCACTCTAACAGCCGATTTGGTACAGACGCTGGTTTGTTGAGTCACTCGGGTGAGTTTGTTAGCCAAAAAATAACAACTGTGTTGTTTAAAAAATATCTATGCAGACTTCAATATCTTTGAAACAGATTGATTTAAACCTGATATGTTTGGTGTGATTAGTAATACAGAAACAAATTAAAATTGCATACACTATCTTTATGGTCTGAATAAAAATATAAAGATAAGATGTAATATTCACATGCTCTATAAAACTAGTATTATAATTTTGCCTTAACTAAAATATTATTAAATTTCTGTTAATGTTAAAACGGGTAAAATTTTATGACAGTATGTTAGGACGATAAATTTACCTGATAAGAAAATTATGTTGGCGTGAAACTACTAGACTGTTGATAAGAGGTTCATAATCAGTTTATTACTTTACGTTTGTGTCAAACACACTAAAAATTTGTTTTTTAAAGTTTAGGTTTTTAATCCAATAAGTTCATGGTAAACATTTAATGCATTGGCATGTTCATTTAAAAGCTATCTTTTAATCATAATTGAATTTTGTAATGAATATTATTATCATTAATTATATTAACATGAATAATTTGTCAATTGTTGACAAATAATAGACCGGTTTGCTTTAAGTCAGTTGACAAAAATGTTTAATTGTCAGTTATAAATTATTTACAAAGACAAGGCTTTAGTTATCACAGTATGTTGTAAACCAAATACATTTTCCAAATTACCTTCTTTACATATATAGACAACAATATGTAATAGGTCTGCCTATCTCCAATCAAATGTGAGAACTCAAAAAAACTTACTATGGTAAACTGTTTTATTTAAAAGCTCATTTTTACTTTCTCCCCCTATACCGTAGTATATGGAGAAAGTATTGTATTCGTCAAAATCTTCGAGTTTGAGTTTTTGGTGGAAATATCCGTTTTGGGTCCCCCTGAACCTAAAAAAGTGGTTTTCGGAGTGATGTCTGTGTGTGTGTCTGTATGTGTGTCTGTGTGTCTGTGTGGGTGTTATCAGACCTAGAGCCTAAACCAGTCGTCCGATTTTGATGAAATTTGGTATGGAGGTACTAATCTACGGTACCTCCAGGGGTTTTTTTCATTTTTGTTAATTTTTTATTTTTAAGGGTAATTTTTCCATAAAAACCCTTAAAATAACAGAAAAATCAACTTTTCTCAAAAACGGCTCTAACGATTTTGATTAAAATTTTATAGTTTATTTGGGACCTATAGTACTATAAACTGTAAAATTTTAATCAAAATCGTTCGAGCCGTTTTTGAGAAAAGTTGGTTTTTCCGTTATTTTATGGATTTTTATGGGAAAACAACTTTAATACAAAATCACCTCTCCTACCCCACCCTACAAGTCACCGTGACGTTTAATAATTTAAATATGTTTGTGAGAAAGTATGTGCCAGTTCCTGGTACCGTTTATTTATTTATTGTTTTATTTAATGGGGAAGGCTGTTGTAAGAAGTTGTTATTCTCAAAACTCATCATGGTCACCTTATAGCGATATTGATGCTAATATCCAGTCCATTTCTAATCCCGTATTCATAAACTGAGATATTAGACTGAAAGTAGGTTAACTTTATCTTTATTTAAATTAAATAATCCGTATTATACATTGTGTCACAAAAAACCTTAGCGGCCTATATAGGATCGGACTGTATACATTAAAATTTTTTAAATTAAGTATGTTCAGTAATTTTTTGTTAATTCGTCTTAGTTTAGTCGCAATTTGCAATTTTGTTTTTTACAAAAACTCACTGTAACTCTATAAATAGATAAGATATTGAGTTCAAATTTGATATAAGCATTTTGTATTATACGAAATTGTAATATTTGTCATTGTAGCAACCATTGAAATGGTATTAATTAGCATTATTAAAGCATATTATCAGTTGCCACTTTGAAATGGTTAAGAGCTTCATTTGAATTTTTAATGCATTTCAGAGCAGTGGATTTTATCTTATTTATTAAAACTATTAGAGTTTAAAAAATTATAGTTTTATGCTAATTTTGAATGGTGAAGACAATTACCAAGAAATTGTGTTTTCAGTTTTTTGTCGATAACATTTTTATCCTTTGACGTACAGAAATGTCAAAAAACCCAATTTGTCTGTCGTTAAAAATGGAAAATATTTTCTGTTGTATTTTTTTTTGTAAAGTTAACAGTTTTCAAGAAATTTAATGGTAAAATTTTGTAAGGCTGTAATTTTGAAAACTATAAAAATAAAGTCTTTGTGTTTGGTGCTCTTGATAATCGTAACATACAAAATTCGTATACCAAATTTGAACTCAATATCTTTATCAATTTCTGGAGCTACAATGAGTTTTATTTAAAAAAAAAGTTGCTGAACATTTCTCATTTATTTTAGTGTGTACAATCCGATCCTATATAGCCGGATAAGGTTTTTTGTGACACCCTGTTTATTGTTGGAAGTGTCAGAACACCTAAATTCTTAAATAGAGGTTTACAATGGCCTATTGATCCCATTTCACATAGTACTATTGCCCTCTTCTGAAATAAATATTAAAAATATTTTTGCAGAGGTATCATTAACCTAAACAATGGTCCCATTATGTAAAGTGGCTGTGGATGTGTGAAAAGTAAACCATTCTCAGTCTCTCAAAGTCTACTGAGAAATACAAATTCATTAACATAAATATTCCTTTAGACATTTTTTTTTTGGAACAAAATCTATGTGCTTTTCCTATTTTTTTATTTGGCTTCAATATAGACACATGAAAACTGTACATATTTTTCATGCACGTCTGAGTGTATCTACGTCATAATGAGCCAATCAATATGACCTCGTCATGGAGTGAAACTTATTTGTTATGTATTGTTAATGTTGTATTTGTGTTTTCTAATTTCTTGATGATGGTCGAATTGACCGAAATCACTATTGATTAACAAGGTAAGATCAACCTAAATTAAAGTTAGATTAGTTGATGTATATACAAGTTTTTAATACCATTTAAAAGTATTTAATTTTAACCATTAATGGTAAGGCAAGTCATTAATATAAATAATGAATAATAACGGACCCAATATAGTCTCTTGGGGCACTTCATAGTAGAAGGCAATTATTTTAAGAAACGTACATTATGATACACATCCTGAAACCTATTACTTATATAAGATACCAGAAGCCTATTACCTATTACAGATACCTATTAATATCAAAAGCTTTAGCGTGTTGAAAAATCTACACCATATCAAATTTGAATTTCATATAACATTGTGCTGTCGAATAAATCAGCTGATAATTAATCACACTTTTTAATTAATTGTACAAAATGTCTGCAAGCTTTTTCATATTTATAAAAAATCATTTGTGCCTTACTAAGAAAATCATAGATAAACCCTTCCTTTTCCTTAGTTCAACCATCTTAAATTTTTATTGATGAATGTAATTTGTAAATTTATACAGTTATACAAATATTTATATAAAAGGTGATATACAAAAAGTAGGAAATGGCAAAAAGAGAAAAATAAGACATAGTGACAAATATGAACTGCAGAGGTCATACTTAGAATTTTTAATAAACATTTACATTTTTGGCCCCAAAACTGTTTAACAGTTCGATTGTGAAAGTTTTTTACCCCTCTAAGATTTATGTCCTACCTATATTAAATCCAGTTGGAAACATTTTTTGAATGAAATGAAATTATATTATCTGTCTTAAATTCTTCTTATTTTTTTATGGCTTTCTTTTTGAACCCACTGCAATAATTTCACAATAAGAACTGTGTCAATATTGTTTATCTACCCATGAATGAAATGAGTCTTAAGTACCAGGCAGGTAGCTTAGAATTTTAAAATTTCTGCCATAGAAACCGATATCTTAAATTAACTGGAAATATTTTATAATTGCTAGCATTCTTTCACTGAAAGGACAAGTGTTCTTGCAAGAAGATGACCTACATTTTGTGTGGACTTGAAAGTTTTCTGAAATTCTAATTTAACCTAAGTTTGCTTCATTTTTTGTTTAGAATGTAGGTGTGTACTATGTTATTTTATGTTAATTATTTGATGGAGTGATTATTTTTATTTTACAATTAGAGTTTATATTCAGTTTTATTTAAAGAAAAATGAGTATATTATGATAGTAGCTGGTTAATGTTCTTTCAGAAATATCATAAAAATATCTAAGTGTTCTAAAGTAAAAGAAAATTTTATTTTGAATAAAAAGTATTTTTTAAATCATAACAAATTGCAGTTTTTAATTGAAAACAATAAATAAAAATCCACAAACCTATACCTACTTTAATTTTACTTCTGTGTTAAACTGGAATCAGTTTTACTAAAGGCCTATGATTTTGGGTTTATTAGAAAGTTTAAAATGAGGCATTTAGTTTAAGTTTTTTTTTTAAATTGACAATTTAACATAAATATACCAAGGTAACAAGTTGATGGTAGGCCAATTTTAAAACATTGAAAATGATTTCAGTAGACTATAATTTTCATCTTGAAGCTTTTCATGCAACTAATAACCTTTATTGGTTTACCGCTAAATTAATTGTAAACATAATTTAACCGTTGCCCTTTTTTGTTGTTATTTTTTGCCCTAGATAGACAAGATCAAAATATAATTTCATTGTTTTTATTTGGATATTAATTAACTAAGTTTAACTAATATTTAATCAAACTTGCTGACAAAAATATAAAATTGCTTATCGTAAATCAATTAACTTGCTCAAACGAATGTGATCAGTTGAAATTATGCTGAACTTTAATAAAAGCATAATTATGCTGAACTTTAATTATGCTATATTAAAAGTTAAAAAAAAAAATTTACATTATTATTTTTATACTGTTAAACAAATAATGATACCTGATGTTATGTAATTATTACAGTTAAATATACCTTTTAAAGCTGTATTCATGGTGAAGTTCCCGGATCATGACATTTGCAGACCTCATGGTCTGTGAAGCTCAGTATAATATTGAATATATGAAGTACAATATATGTGTGTCTGTTGCTTCTGTAGGGTCTAAAATTTTGATGGTGTACAAATTAATACAGCTAACAAAAAAAGATTTTAAATTAATTGAAAAAGTTTATTTGTGATCATAATTGGGCTGTTTGATCGATTTTTTGCTGAATTCAATCATTTTATAAAATATGTTTGCGTAAAACAAAATACAAATGTGCTATTTGAATATGTTTCTATACACATTTAAAATTGATTTTGTTGTAGGTTTACTTATCTCTGATACCAATCATCACTGGAGTCGCTATAGCAACGTTGACAGAACTCTCATTTGATTTGGTTGGTCTGATGAGTGCATTGGCAGCGACTCTACAGCACTCATTGCAGAACATTTTCTCCAAAAAAGTAAATGATGTATAAGTATAACTTTGGTACAGATTTGGTACTTACGTATTATACGGAGGTTATGTTTAGAAATTAAAACCCTTTTTTAGTAAACTATGAAATGTTACAAACTTATATTTGTTTACATACTAGAAACATACTAAGACTGGAGAGTGGAAGTTAGAACCCTTCAGGCCATTTTTTTTAGCAACGTTTAAAATTAGTGGCCTCATATAATACTTAAATCCCACAGATTTAGCTAATAATTTAAATTTAATCACATCAAGATATAAAACATTGATTCCTTCTGTGCTTGTTAAACATATTTTTTTAAATTAAAATAAGTTACCGTATATTGTGTGTTGAAGTTTACTGTTTGGTTTAGTTTGGTTTGGTTTATTAGCCTCATTTGGTTACATTTCTGGTTGATAAACATTTGAGTTGTCACATATCTACACATGATAAACATATAAACAGAATCCAAATTAATACACATATACACATAATACACATACAACACAAGTAATCAAAATAAGACATATATAACTATATTAACAATTTCAAATTAATCATTCAGTAAAACAACTACATATACAATAAATTCAAAGCCCCAGGTACTCCTCCACCGAGTAAAATGCCCGCTTTACTAGGAAGGCCTTAAGTTTATTTTTAAAGGCTTTAATACTAGGCACTTCCTTTATATTGTCTGGTAACCTGTTGTATAATTTGAGACCAGAATAGCGCACCCTTTCCTCGAACAACTTTAATCTATGTACTGGGTATTGAAGCATTTGCCGTCTCATGGAATATCCATGTTTGTACTGATCGACACCCATATAATTACTTCTAAAAAAGAGCAGGACATTCAGAATGTATATACAGGGAAGAGTTAAAAATTTTAATTTCGTAAATGAATTTCTGCAAGATTGCCTACCTTTTAAATTACAAATTATTCTTATAATTCTCTTTTGGATAGAAAATATGTTTCCAGACTCTACCGAGTTCCCCCAAAGAGCAACACCATATTTGAGGTGAGAGTACACATATGCAAAATATACTGTTTTAATTGTATCCGGATTGGAAATACGTGAAATAGTACGTAGTGCAAAACAAGCTGAGTTAAGTTTATTTGAAATGAAGGTAATATGTGATTTCCAGTTTATGTTTTCATCAATTACCACTCCCAGAAATTTTGACGAGCCTGTACTTGGTTCTAAATGATTAATTGAAATTTTCTTTTAATTGTTTACAACTAAACTGCATTAACCGAGTTTTATTTTTATTAAGTTTTAGACCATTTATTTGATAAAAAAAAAATTCTGTCATAATCAGTGATGAAGTAACGGACTTTTCTAGATCTATACTATTCTTCCCAAAAACCGTTAAAGTGGTGTCATCAGCAAACAGGACAGCTTTTGCTTCCCCAATATTATAAGGCAGGTCATTTATGTAGACCAAAAACAGTAAAGGACCCAATATTGATCCCTGGGGCACACCTCGAGAATTTATTTCCCAAGAAGAGCAGTGCAATCCGTAAGAGTCTGTATAGACTACGCTTTGCTTTCTACATGCTAAGTGTGACCGCAACCAATCATTTGCCTTTCCACGAATACCATAATTGTTTAACTTATAAAGGAGAACTGCATGGTCGACACAATCAAACGCCTTTGAGAGGTCACACATTAGAGATGCTACATGCATGTTCTTATCCAGCGAGCGAGTTACAGCATCTAGTATATTATATATAGCAGATTCTGTAGAGAGGCCTTTCCGGAATCCAAACTAGCTCTCTGTTAAAACATTAAATTTATCAAAATATTTAAAAATTCTGCTGAGAACTACTCTTTCAAAATTTTTAGACAAAACCGGTATTAGTGCTATAGGACGGTAATTTGTAATGTTGGATTAATCTCCTTTTTTAAAGATGGATTTTATTAGGGAATATTTAAGTTTATCCGGAAAACTACCATTCTCAAAAGTCTGATTGACAAGAAAAGACAATGGTTTTGAGATAATATGGGAAGAAGCTTTCAAAACTTTGGTACGAATACCATCCCAACCCATAGCGTTTGTATTATTTAATCCCGTTCTGTTATTAAAAATCCAATCAGAACTAACCATATGAGGTGTAATGTTATGTATAGTCATTAGATATCATTAAAACGTATTGGTGCTATTTCAGTTTACTGCATCTTAAGTGAATCATATTGTCAATGTGTGACCTAATAAGAGTGCATTATCACTTTCATTTGTAGGCCACGTCCTGATGATAGCTGTTTTAGTGATAATAAATAATAGTGCCTCTCAGAGTATTCTCCAATTACATTTAGATTTAATTCAAAAGCTGTTATTTGTGACATTCAGTACCATATTTATTTACCAATTATTGACAAGAGATTAGATCAATTTAGTTGCATAACATTTTGATGTATCAGTTTCATTGTAAAAATTAAATGTTAAAAGATTTTATACAAAACTAGTTGATCGGGCAATGCTTGGCTATTGTTTATTTTGAATTTTAAGGGTTGTTATCTCATTTCATCCCTTTGATTTTAATTAATCGAATTCCTAATATTTTTAAGATTAATATCTAATAATTTTAGATTTATAGTTTGTAGGAATTTTGGTGCAATTTATTTTTATTCTATAGCGGTAGCTAGCCCATTCAAATCTTTTTGTTTATAGTGACCATATTCTCTAAACAAATCCTGGTACTAATATGTGTAAATTGTGAAATTTTAGTAAAATTAGTGGATTAGTTTCTGACAATATTGAAAAAGTAAGTGAATTATTATTTAATTTTAAGGGTAGTTATTCCATTTCATCCCTTTTTCTTAAGTAATCAAATTGCAAATAGTTTTGTATATCCCTTAAAAATAATATTACATAATTTTAGCTTTATAGGTTGTTGGAAGGTAATTTAATTTATATTTATTGTATCTGTAGCAACCCCATTGAACTCCTTCCAATTGTGAAACTAAACCATCCAGGGTCCCACTTAAACATACACATAAAATTTCATTAAAATTGGTCCTGCCATTTAGGAGGAGTTGAGTGATATACACACGTACAGAAGAATTATATGTACAAACTAGGGGAAAACCCTGTGTGCTCCGCACGCCAACCCCGTTACACATGTAATCATGTTATGTTTTCTTTATAATAAAGGTGTAGGATTAATAATAACCCCAAAGCTAAGATGGTAAATAATGTTAAATGTTCAAATAAAATTATTTTGTTTATTTTATAACAGCAGTTATAATAAAGGTTAAAAGAACCAGCAAGGCTTAGGTCTACACTTTAAAAACCTAACCTAAAAGTTAGAAATACAAAAATAATTGCTTCAAAGTTTGAAATCAGCTGTTAATGGAAATATTGGAGCAAACAGCAGTTTTATCCGTTATTTTATTCAATTGGTTGCTATGGTAATAAATGTTAATACATGTGTTAGTTCATCAGTCTAGGCCTAACATATGATTTTTTGCGACTAAATTTACAAATAATATTGAAATAAAAAATGTTTTTATCAAAATGAATTATAGCCTATGTTACTCAGGAATAGTGTAGCTTTTTATTAGTAAAAATATTTTTTCAATCGGTTCAGTAGTTCCAGAGACTACCCCCTACATACAAACAAACAAATTTTACCTCTATAATATTATGTTTAACTTGTTTCACATTGCATACAAAACATTATATTTTAAAAGCATTTAAACAAATTGCTTTTCAGAAACTGGTTTAGTAGTTATTCTTAAATGGAATCATGCAAGTTATCTTATATACTCGCTTGCATTGAAAGGGCATTGTTATTTATTATTGCTTTGCCTACTTTTTTCCTTTGTGTATTGCTAGTGCATATTCTTGAATTTCCTTCCAAACAGAAGACACGATCTCGCAATGCAAGGCCATTCAGTACCGACTGAGCAATGAACGAGTGAAAACATGTGTGTGATTTACACTAAATATTTTAAAGAAATAGTAACATTGTGATGTGTCTTGAACGTTGTAATTATATATTTCAAGTGTTATATGTTTACTTTCCAGTGAGCAGAAAAGAAAAAAAGTATTTACATTTCTATAAAGATCTTTTGCTTTCTATCTTTCTCAAAAAATTAATTTCACATTGTCATGAAAGATTAAGAGAATAAGGTAGGTAGAAAGAGTAAAAAAAAATTTTTATTTCTGAAAAATCTCAATTTTTTCTGAAAATTTTGATATATGGCAAGTATAAAGGGTGTTTTAATATTATGTTAACACTTAAATGGCAAATCGCTTAGGTCACACAATGGACGTTCGTTTAACGTAGGAGGAAAGAAGATTTGTAGCAAGCTGTATGAAAGTGTTTAGTTCACCTACAGTGGTCCGAAGGAGATTCGCATATGACCCTCCAAACCGTTTAACAATTCATCGCATATCTACAATAAGTTTGTGCAGCCTGGATCAGTTTCCAACAATTATTGAGAGAATGCAGGACGCCCAAGATCAGGAAGGTGTGACTTGAACATTGCTGTAGTACAGCAATCATTGCTGCAAAGCCCTTCGAAATCGAGTGGACGCTGTAATTTGGAAACAGGAATTCCAAAATCAACAGTATGGTACAACTTGAGTCATGATCTTGGGTTAAAGCCTTATCACATCCAAGTTGCCCAATCTTTAACATTGGCGCAGAAACGTAAGCGGGTGGAATGCTGAGGTGTTAGCTGAAATGACGAATATACATTATTAATGAAAAGGCACTGAAAAGTGAATGTTTGGTGCGCTGTGACCGCAGGCCAGTTTAAGGCTTCAGTTTTTCAAAGTATATTCAGTTAAAAACAGTCTTAATCCAATTTTCACATATTTTTTAATAACAAACAATACAAAGGAGAAGAATAATTCAAAAATTTAATTTTGAAGAAAACTGAATTTTCAATAAATAAATCAAGATAAAATAATACCTACTTGCATTATTTTTATTTATTCAATATTATTTGTTAAAAATTACACTTGAGACTGGGCAGACCTTGGATAATATGGTTGGCAGTGAGAAAACCATTGAGTCATTTACATCGTTATAGGCTGATTTTTAGCCATACTTACTTCAAAATAAATTTTATTTGGCTTTAAATAATAGTTTTAAATAAACAAAGGTTTGGTAATGTACTCAAATGAAAAGAGTTGGATGCTGTAAGCTACTGTGGTAAAAACCACAAAATAATGCTTCTGAAGTTTTTTCATGCTCGCTTTTTGTTGTTGATTGTCTAGTCTAGCCTCTTCTTTATTTGAATAGCGTTGAGATACCCACTTTTCAATTACCCAATTATTTCGTCTCCAATCCCTGACAGTCACTTCCTCAATACCTAAAGTCACTTTTCTTATTGAATCACCCCCTTCTAATCTTTTTTAATTGCTTCCCATTTTTGATTTGAAGATAAAACAACACGCTTTTGCTTTCCACTTATAATGACACTCTCATTCACAAAGTTTAACACAGACCCTGACTAAAAACAAAAGAACAAAATACAGTAGCAGAAGGAAAAAACAACTTGTGGGAATAGATGGTGAGTCCTAAATACGATGCCGCAAGGACTGGAGTGTATTACATACAGGCCTAAGACCGCTTCGTCATTCACTATACTACCGTCCGCTAAAGGTCACTATACTATCGCGTTGGGTAAGGAGCAGAAATGTTTTCTGGTTGTACAAGGCAAACGACAGTTTTGTTTTATTTCTGTTCAATCTAACGCAAAAGTTTTTATTATAAATTCACTTATTGAGAAATCTTCTTAAGCTATGAATTCTTTATCGAAAACAATTCAGTCAACTTACATTTATTTGTAAATTAACAGAATTAATTTTGACAAAAGTTTTTTTTTTTAATTTGCCTCGGTTAATCCGGAAACTTGGATAACCGAGGATCTTCTGTAATCTGTATTTTCTCTGATTTAAGTTGGATATGTCACAAGCAATATAGAAATTATGTTTATATAAACTGAAATTGTTCAAATAAAAAACATTCTTTTCATTATTATTTAAGTTGATGAAATGAACTCATGCACTTGTTACAGGTATTGCATGACACCGGTGTACACCACCTTCGTTTATTACACATCCTAGGACGATTGGCTATGATATTATTCTTACCATTTTGGTTATTCTTTGACCTGAAAAATCTTATGAATGAACCTGTTCTGGTAAGTTTTTCATGTACATTGTTCAATGTTACCATTTAAATTGTTAATAACTTAGTAATGGTTTGGTAAAAAATCAAATGATAAAACACCTCACATACAGCAGGTTTCAAATAAGGTAAATTTGGTTGGCTTTGGGTTGGTTTTTGATTATGAATTAATTGTGTAAACCTTTAACAATATTAATGCAATTTTTTATGAAATTGTTGTGCTCTTTAAAAGAGTTTAATAGATTGAATACAATTTGCTATTCAAAAGCTAGACTAAATTAGTTTTATAAGCTTGTTGTCTTTTATTCTAAAAATAAAAGTATTGTTCTTCACAGGAAAAAATAAACTTGGATTTTAGTTATGAGTTTAACTTCATATGATTTGCAATATTTTTGTGACAACTATCATCCTTTAAAACATGTAACTTTATTATTTAAAGCTCCACAATGGCTGCACCATTTTATAAGTTTCTTATCTTTGTTCAACTATTCATTACAATTTATATCAAATTTTACTCAACCTTTTTCATTCAGGCGTGGTTCTTCATTCAGTCTAAAAATTCTCAAAAGTTTAATTTTAATCTCAAGGTCTTATAGTTGCAAACTAGGAAAGTACTATAAACTTGTTTAACTTGTTTTTTGCCTTACTGGACTGGAATTATTGTAAATAAATACCTTGTTTACGTGAAATTCTGCTCACAGTCCTGTTTAATGTCTCTTTTCTGTTTGGCGGTGACGATCGTTTCGCCTATTTTTCAGGCATTGTCGAACCGATTATATTATTAAAATTTTTTTTGCATTTAATTTAATGCGCGTCAAAACAACATTAAATTGTTAATCACAATTTACAAACACAAAACACAAACACTATACATCTACACAGCACATTTGAACAAAGATATAAATAGGCCTATAGTCTTATGGATAAAGGATAAAATCCATTTTCAGTCCAACATCTTATTCGACAACATCATCAGAACCAACCCCCTCCTATCGCCAAAATAATCTACTGGATACATTTCAAAAGATAGACTAGATTAATCAGTGCGTAACTAAGGACGGACCGCAATGCACGTGCGAGTGTTTTTATCCATAAGGCTATAGGCCTATTTATATCTTTGTTCAAATGTGCTGTGTACATGTATAGTGTTTGTGTTTTGTGTTTATGTTCGTAAATTGTGATTAACAATTTAATGTTGTTTTGACGCGCATTAAATTAAATGCAAAAAAATTTTAATAGTATAATCGGTTCAACAATGCCTGAAAAATAGGCGAAACGATCGTCACCGCCAAACAGAAAAGAGACATTAAACAGGACTGTGAGCAGAATTTCACGTAAACAAGGTATTTATTTATACTATAAACTATAAGGAATGTGGAATGGTCGGCTTTAATAACATGCAACACAATTAATAATCAGTGGAAGTTTACCTTTTACTTCATCTTTTTATTAAATTTAATCATTTAAATTAAACATATTAAAAAAAATAATAATAATAATACACAAACATATATGCTGTATAAAAACTGCAGTACATTGTCCAAAGACATGTAGTTCTTCATAGTCTTTAAATTAAATTTTATTGATTTGAAAACATTGTTAGAAGTTTCCAATAATTAAAATTCCTGTAGTTAAATATAGATCAGTCCATGTTACAGAATGTTTTGTATCGGTAATGATTAGTACTAGCAATGTTTCAGTCGCAATCACTTATTCCGCCACGACATTACACCCAATAGACTTTGACAACATAAAAGTATTAGCTAGCTCATCAAATTATTACAAAAGAAAATTTTTATAAAATTATAAGAAAACATAAAAACAACTTTAATAAAGTCCGTGGGTATGAACTTAGTAACACTTGGATACCTGTTATTTCAAAAATAAAAACCCAATGCAGCTTCGATTAGAATTTTCTAGAAACACCAACTGTCACAACTAACTTATTGGAATTGACATCTCAAAAGAATCCCAGGTACTCAACCCGCCGCCCGACAAAGGCGTAAATGGTGCACTCTTAGAACTATATAACCTTTAGCCTAAGCCTTCTCGCTTCACTTCACATTTGTTAAGTCTTGAAAATGGACATCTCTAAAGTGCCCGAAACGTCGCCTGTACTCAACTTGCTTGTTTCAGTTGTTTGATTAGCCTATGGGTGGAGTTTTCGACACATGTGTTATCTAGATTTTGCCTATTATAACGGTTTTCAAAATTAAAAAGAACTGGATCATCACTACTTCTAATTTCGCTTATTAAATCATTGTCATCATCTTCACTTTTCAAAGTACTTATTAACTCATTCAACACTGTAATATTGCTTTCAGTAAGTCCAACTTAAGTTGATGCCATTGTGTAACATTCTTACTTGTTTTTAGTACCATAGGAAGATTGAAGTGCAGTAGTTCATATATTTTCTAGTAAAGAGCAGCATTTATCCAATCAAAATGATACAAGCTTTTAACTTTTTAAAACGAGTGTACATTAAGTTGAAAACGTTTATACGTGAGCATAGCACTACAATATAGTAGTGACAGAACGCAAATAAACAGGCATAGCAGTGAAAGTGTTAAGGATGCAAGGTTTTGTCACTCCCCCTTTCTTATTTATTCAAGTTTATGGCTCAAGTTTAATTTCATTTGAAATAAGATACAGGATATTACTAATTGAATTTACCAGGTATTTAATCCGTTGTGTGACTTTGTTTGTTTTCTTTGTATATTTATGGATAACACCCAAGAAGTAATGGCTAAACAGATCATCAAGACACTCAAATGTTTAAGCGCCAGTCTCCGTAAAATAAGCATCAGTCTATGGAGTGGCACCACTCAAACGTACCCATGAAATCTAGAAAAGAAAAAACTGAATTTTAATGGTAACTATTTTTTGGGACCAAAAGGGTTTGATCCACAAGTTTATGCCAAGAGGAGACACAATAATCTCAGAGGCCTAGTGTGGCCTCCAACGACTTAGACGCGCTATCCAAAACAAGAGAGCTGGAATGTTGACAGCAAAAGAGGTTTTGATTGAGGTGACAATGCACGGGCCTCATGCATCAGCAAGAACACAGCACCTGAAGTGGGAAATGTTTGGCCATCCTCCTTGGCACCAAGTGATTATCACTTATTCCTAAAACTAAAGGAATTTTTGAGATAAAAATAGTTCGCAACTGATGAAGACCTCAAACAAGAAGTGACATACTGGCTTAAATGTTTGGCATTAGAGGAGTTCAACATTGGAATTGAAAAACTGGTGCCACATTACAATAAGTGCCTTAACAGCTAAGGCGACTACATTGGAAAGTAGAGTAAGGTATCTTGACTATGTAAATAAAGTGTTATATTAATATCTTTCGTATTTATTTACTTATGCCAAAACTTTCTTTACTTTCTAGACAACCCTTGTATATTAATTTGATCTTTCTTAAACATGTGAAAAATCTATGTAAGCCGAAATAATCCCATCTTGGCTTGTTTAAAAAAAAATTAAGTATTTTATTCAGAAAACAAAACATTATGATGTGTGTACTTTTTCTCACCTACCTTGTACTCTAAAATAAAATTATTTTCGTTTGTAAAAAATTAGCATTTATATTAAATTGTGTGATGTTATTTCAGGTATCACCACAAAATTATCGCATTATAGCTCTGCTATTTACCGATGGCGTACTCAGCTGGTTACAAAACATCCTAGCTTTCAGTGTGATGTCATTGGTTACGTCTTTAACCTACGCAGTGGCCAGCGCCTCCAAAAGAATCTTTGTCATTGCTGCATCTTTGCTTATCCTAGGAAATCCTGTGACTGGTACCAATATTTTTGGTATGACATTAGCTGTTCTGGGTGTCCTTGGATATAATAAGGTAAAAATATATTTTATTTAAAAAAAAGTAGATTTTTTAATTGAGTCTGGAACAAATATAACAATCATTAATAAAGCCTCTGTTTATGGCCTAGTGTGGTGTTCGGGTAAGCCAGGTATCATTTGTAAATGTTTGTGATGTAAGCAGGATTTTTTTGTCAGAACTATAAGCTGTTTTTGCTTAAATATGATTGATTAGAATACAAGTAAACAAAAAGTTTCATAAAAGGTTTCAAAATTGTTTAAAACTAAAACATCTTTAACCCTTTGACCGGCAATGGCTGATCTAATCGGCTTTTACTAACTGTCTGAATACCGTCACAGCCGATTACATCGGCTCAAAAAGACGAGATCGGCTCCGGCAGTATGTCTGAAAAGCACCACGGCCGTTATAATCGGCTTTTAGTATTTTGTTTATTTAGTGTAATGGAACCAAAATTCGATTGATAGACTAAACAGAAGATACATCATATCAGGGATCATTTCATTAACCACCAATCCCTGATAGCACTAATAAAAAATACTCATAGCCTTCACATTCCATTTCAAACATTTGTAACGTGCTGCCACTGTGCAAGCCGTTTACAAACAATTTATTAATAGAAAACAAAAAAAAATGAAAAATAAAAATTTAATTTTGACAAAAATATTTCTAAGTTATTTTTAAAATAAAAAAAATACCTTTACTGTGTAACAATTATTTATTATTTCCTATCTTCAATCCATTTACTTATTTATTTAATTAAATTATCATTTCAAAATATTACAACACCTTAATCCCAATGAAAACAAACAAACATAACCCCAAAATTGAAGTTAGGTTATGTTTTGATCATATCTGTTACTCAACAGTTGATCATTGAAATATCTGTTACACATAAAACTGTCTCATCTATGACTACAGTTCTCTGGTTAAAAATGGACTCGTCCAGAAGCACAGCCGCCATGTTGATCACATGGTAACTTTGGCTCCAAACCGCCTCCTTCACCAAAGACTGCCGCCATTTTGATTCACTTACAAAGAAAAAACTAAAACTGAATTTATAATTAAAACAAGGTTCGTTACCATAAAGTACTTCTGGAAAGGATAAAAACTCAAATTAAAAAATCATAGTAGTTGGCTTTAGTACTTTAACTCACCATTTTTATTCTATTAAAAACCACACAGAAACAAGTTAAACTAGATTGGCAAATCATTTTTTTAAATCAGAACCATATACGCATTCATACACACATAATTAGTCATTCTATTCCAAAACTAAGATTAATAACAAAAGATTCGATTGCAGACTTTAATTTAAATGATTTTCTTTACTTACGAGATCTCCTTTTATAGTGCACTTTTAAGAATTTTAATATTACAAAATGAATTTATGAAAAGAAACTTACAACACAATTTAATTCAATTTAAAATAGAAAACCCCATAACTCTTTTATTCGTCGCACTCTATCCTCGTTGATTTTAGCTCACTGAGACATTCGTTGCACAATCTTTATGTAAAGATGCATAAAGGACGCCACGCCATTATTCAGACTTCCAAAGTTGTTACTTTTGAGGCAAATTACGAACAATTTTCACATTGTGTTTATCGTACGATGTTCGGCACTGTCTTTACTCTTCTTTAAACATATTTAAACGGTAGTTGTACTTTAACTACCGCAAATAAGCACTTGTTAAAACATTTCGCAGGACTAACTGCAAACAGATCTACTCTGTACTAAATCACTGATGCAAGTGAGAACAAAGGTTCCTTCTTCTTCGCGTTCTTTCTTAATATCACGTCATGTCACGTGATACAAACCAGGGGACCGTAAATATGCCTCCCTACATCGACTTATGATTGTTGCCAACATCTCAGACAAAAATTCTGTCTCTGTCATAGATGAATCACACAGGCTTCCAACATTATATGTCAAGTTTAGTTCTTACGATGTCTGAAATAGTCTTTCAATATTTATTCATCACTGTCTAAAAACTTAGTGGACCATAGCTTCAAACTCTCCAATACCTTTTAAATGTTTTTCATATTTTGACACATCATGAAACATAATTTAAATATTTAAACAAGACTGAAATTAAATATGAAGTTAATATTATGTAAGATTTATTCTGAATTATTAATTAATGTCTGCATTTCCCTTTGAATTTCTATGTTCATTAATATTATGAAATAACTAAATCTTTTAAATTAGGCTAATGTCCAAAATTTACCTTATGACCCTTTTTACGTTATATTACTATTTTGATGTTTAAAAACCCTGAAACTCACATGTATTACACATTAATATAAAATCATTCACCATGTTTGTAAACCCATATAGTATTTAGTTTATTTAGGACAATATAACAACAAAATAAAAATGATTTACAAGGTTGAGAAATGAGAAGAAGAAAATTGTTAGAGGAAGGAGGAAGAAGAAGGTGATTTTGGGATAGTAAGCAGTTTTATGGCAGCAACTTGACTAACATAGTCCAGTGTGTGCACAGCTCTAACTGAATTTTAATAAGTGTTTGAATAAACTATATATAAAAGTTACCACCAGAAAAAAATATAAATTGAACAGTTTGAATATTGAGTACATAATTATTAAACCTACATCCAGTCAATTTGGTGAGTTTATTCCAGTTCACATCCTTCTTCACACCAGACCTCCATATTTTCCTCACATTGAAGCGTCTAAACCTAAACTATCAACTAATCGTCACCGTTTCTTCAACCATTCAGAAATTTTAATTAAACATCTATTTTAATCTTAAGCCCAAAATTGTAAACCATTGCAATCACGTCACAAGTTAGCATCAATCATCTTTCATAGCATAAACCTAGATTAAGTGTTCATTTTGTTAATAGTTATTAAATATTTATTTGTTCTTGTTAAATATAACTAAACTAAAAAAAACCTCACTACCAGCTAGCCGGCAACCCAATTGTAAACATAAACCCGAAATGTGTTAAAGTCAATAAATAATTTATAAATCCAGTTCATAGCGTCTCTATTTATTTTATATTCGACGATAAACGCGGAAGGATACAACGTACACAACACTTAACATTATAAAATTGGCACACCAACTTGAAGGCCGAATTAGAGCACCACGGAATTACATTTAGGCTTAGTCAAATTGAAAAGTAACAAATTAGGCTTCATCTCATAATGGCGGACAAGCAATACAATTTGCAACAGAATCAACACCTAACATTTCACTTAGTGACGCACCGTCGCCAATAGCAAAGGAAAATAACAAGGTCTTTGAATTGAATGCTCACTCACACTTGAATTCTGACACTACAATTAATATACAGTAGAGCGTCGAAAATCCGAACTAATTGGGACCAAGGGGTGTTCGGATTATCAATTTGTTCGGATTTTTGAAAACCACCAAGAAAATACCATTTAGACTAAAATATGCCCTTTAATCGATTAAAGTGGTTAAACAGTACAAGCAGTAATGTAATTACAATACAATATGTAAGACTACTTACATAATATGATATAGAAAAACCTGCACGTACACAGTAGGGCCAACATGATTACACTTGTACAGTAACTCTCAATTACAGTACAGTACATAATTAAAAGATCACTTGTACATTTTAGTTAACATAAACTAAAAATAAAAAAATTTGTAGGCCTACAGTACACTACTGTATGTACGACACACTGTTATAATGATTACACAAAGAGAAATGAATAAACTTTCTGTATGTTTATTGCTAGCGCTAAAGCAGCTTATAGCGTGACAGTGAAAATACTGACAGCCAGTCTGCAGTGAGGGCGTGTGAGAGCAGGTATTAAGAAGTGTTTAAAAAGAGATAATAATGTCAAATTGCGATGAAGATTTTTGTGAAATTTTTAACGACGCAATAATTGTAATTTGCGAAAACGAAAACGAAATTTTTGCAGGGGCTGTCTCAAAACGCGTTCGGATTTTTGACGTTTCGGATTATTGACGTTCGGATTATCGACGCTCTACTGTAGTAACACATGATAATGAAACAAACACTACACCCAAATTAAACGCTAAAGAATCGGAAAACTTAAATACAGAACAGATCGCCGACAAAAACCCAACCTCTATGCTACACCGACTAGACGTCACAAGTCCAAACTTAAACAAATCATTCCAAGATGGCGGCGCCAGTCAATTGATTGAACACGGAACAACTGCAGTCGAGTCTCAAAGAACGTGCGACCCGTGGAATGAAATTCAAAGTTTACTAATAAATTTACAACATTCTATAAGTGCACAAAACTCACAATTGAACAATAAATTTGACACACAGATACAAACATTGCACGATAACATTACATCTCAGCTGACAACTTTTAAGCATGATATAGAGTCTAAAATAACCAAACTCTCTTCAAAGCACGGTTCAATGAGTGAACAGCTGACTTTGAGGTTAACTAATGTAGAATCACGTATTAGTGAGACCCATGAAACTAACGTAAAACACAGCTTAGAAATAAAAGATCTTACAAATAACTTAGAACAACACATCTCAAACACTAACCAAAATATATTCACACTTGAGACAAAAATAAATAATACATTTGACACTAAAATAAATCACGTAAATAACGAATTTAATCATAAATGCGACACAAACCGACAAGTACTTAACCAATTGCAGGACACTTTTGACACACATTCCCAATTTCACACAGCATCTATCAATTCACTAACACAACAGGTAAAAACAGTAGAGGATAATGTCAAAAGCTATCAAAATACAAATCATCAACAAATCATTGTCACTTGTTTAGGCAATAACAATGAAACATATAACCCTAAATTACTACATTTCTACGGCAATGTTATGGACGCTACAGATTATTTAGACAAAGTAAACAAATACATAAATAAAGTTACAGAGACTCAAGGAGTTACTTCGAATACTCTATTTCTGGACATACTTGACAATAGCCTACACAGCCACGCCTACCAATGGTATAGGCTAGTTCAAGACAAAATAGACGATATGCAGTCATTTAATCGAATATTTAAGGAAAAATATTGGAATGAGACCATTCAGCGAGATATTAAGCGACGCCTAGAAACTGAAAAATATAACCCACATGGACAGCTAAACCGTTGTGATTATTTTGTCGGAAAGGCAAATATACTACATAACATAAGCGGATTGATACATGAGGAGGACATTATTAGAATTTTAACTAACCACTTTGATGATACCGTAAGACCCGCGCAAAGAATACAAGGTATAAAAACAATCACTGCTCTGCAAACACTTCTTACTGAGTTAGATAATGACGAATTATTCACGACACTACACACATTACTTTACACAAAATATAATTGTTCACCGCAGCTAAATTCAGAAAGCTCAATCCCGCGTAGAACTTTTAGACACTCCACCACGACATAAATGGCACAACAATCCACTCACCTCATAATGGTTCCCATCAAATGCAACCTAACCTACAACACCAACCTAACCTGTTACCTCCGCACCACACATATAGGCCTAGTGGCAATAGGTTCATACATGAACAGACCAACCATTTCAGGAATCCCGACCGTCAGTGCCAAATATTAAACACCCAAAGTCCACCTCAGACACACCAACAGCACAATTTAAACTAATAAACACTGAGAAATATAATACAACCGTCTACAAGGGAAACAACATAACATATTCCAGATATTTCCCAGTGAAAACTCTATCGGAAAGTAGACAACGAGCACATAGCCCATTGAGAAGAACACCAAACGATAATCCCCACAGTGATTATATGGAGACAGGACCAAATGAAAACACCCGTACAGAAATACATCCCAACACCTCACACAAACACACATAAACAATAATAAACAAAATCAAGTGAATAGTGAATTACCGAGGAACTTATATAATTTACTATGTGATCGAGATTTCTTAGTAGAAGAAAGTAGTAAAGAATTAATAAAAAACACAACACATACAACTCACCTCTGTCCTGAAGTCCCAGTGAAAATTGGGGAGATTAACGTTGAAATGTTATTTGATACTGGTTGCGAAGTCACATGTCTCCCATCTAATTGGTTTCATTTACATCACGAGCAATTACACAAACACCCAATGATACCAATTACAAACTTGTCACTCATTACTGCCAATAGCCAACGAACACAAAAAATTACACAAATAATACTTTTACCCATAACCTTTAAAGATATCACAATACATGCCCAATTCCTCATCGTACCAAAGCTATCCAAGAACGCTATACTAGGCACGGACCTAATGAACTCCCTTAGCACACAAATCAATTTTATTAACAAAACCATAACACTACGACATAAAGACACCTGTGAATCTTGTTTCTTACAACAATAGCAATAAGTGATCCTCTAAGAAGGGCTCTACTCCAAAAAAAAAACATGGGCTTTGTGTAAAACAAAACACAAATACATATTTTAAATGTTAATATTTTTTGTTTAAATTTTCGGGAGTTATTCTCAATAAAATAGGGAATAACATAATATATAAGGTTAGAGGAAAAATATTTTTTTTACATAGTTATTAGGCTCTAAACTTAAAAATTGTATACAAATATTTGTTTTCCTTTACTTTTTCAGTTATAGTACACATGTAAAAGTGGAATTAATACCATGTTTTGTAAATTTAGTTGTAGTACTTTTAATTCCAAACAAAACGAGACCAAAAGCATTATTCTAGCTTTGATATTAGCTAAGCTACAATGGTTTATGTAAACGTTCGTCAAAATACCGAAAATAGGCTTGGCGGTATTAGACAATCCCACACGACAGTGGCTTGGCCTCAATGCAATGTCTCGTTTAGTCAACCTTGGCGGTATTCGGAGCGTCTTAGTAGAAACGGCATGGCGGTCAAAGGGTTAAATAATGTCTTAAAGAAACAAATTTGCATGTTTTTTAGTTTGTATCCATATTGTTTTCTATTCTTTACAGAAGAATATTTACCTTCTAATTAATTTACTTCTCTATTAATTTTATGCATCAAAACAGGTTTTTATTTTGATTTGTCCTTTACACTAAAATTAATTGTACGATACTTCCAGAAAGATTGAATCTAACATCCTTATATATAATATGTGAAGCAGTTTTTTGTGAACTCAACTCCTCCCTTATTTCTGGACCAAATTTAATGTTTGAGTTGTCAAAAAATTCGTTTCATTTCAAAGTTTTGCAATAAGTTTTAGATGTAAAAATTCTTATCCTTAATGGCGTGAGCTAATCTCAAAGGTTGGTTTTCCCCACAAGATTAACATGGAACGAATTTAAAAACCATTTCTATACAAAACAGCTGTTTATAATAAGAAACAAACTAACCCAGCTACTTTAGTGGATGTAAATAATGATGATTATAGTAATAATAAAAATAATGTTTATAATAACAATAATTTAAAAACCATTTCTACACAAAACAGCTGTTTATAATAAGAAACAAACTAATCCAGCTGCTTTCATGGAAGTAAATAATGATTTTTATAGTATTTAGGAGGATATAGGAACCTTTTTAATGTTAAACAGATAAAGTCCGATTCCCTTCGTTGGTAGTTTTGTTCAAAGAACAGAAAATGCCTCGTGTTATAACTATTGCTATAAAATATACAAAATAATTTGATTTGAACATTTAACATTATTTTTACTATCTTAGTTTTGAGGTTATTACTAATCCTACACCTTTATTATAAATAAAACATAACATAGAAAGTTCCATCGGGGGTTGGCATGCGGAGCACACAGGGGTCTCCCCTAGTAATTAATTAAATTTCAGTATCCAGGTGACTAATTGATTAGAATAAAGTTTCTTACCTTTGTTTCCGTCAAGTGACCTATTTTTGTATGTGTGACAGATTTCAGGACTTTTATCCCAACTGACAGTTGCCTTCCGGCAGCCAGATTGTATACTCCAAAATCTTTAAATGTGATGTGTTGTGTTTTGTTTTGTATAATTAATTTTAATACTTGACAACCTCAGTCGAGCAATTTATTTATTGCATCTGAAGTTGGGATAAAAGTCCTGAAACGTGCCACATTTACAAAAAAGAGGTCAATTGATGGAAATAAAGGTAAGAAACTTTATTCTTAATCTAAAAGATTGGTTAGAAGGTGAGAATCATATAATAGCCTTTTTCAACTATTTTATGAAGTAATTTAAGTATTTGGAGTTATTCTTAATTAATTTGAAATATCTTGTTTAGGTCAAGTCAAACAAAGTTCTTCTCCAATAGTACAGTAATTACATCACGGTTTATCTAGATAAACTGAGACAGTCTTGTTTAAGCTATTTCAAATTAACACTACTGTGATTTCCACAAAGTATTTCGATTCATCGTTTTAGCTGTTGAGCTCTTAATTTTTTATAAAATTTTTACAGAATTAACAAAACTTACCTAATACATGTGACAGGTACCCTCCCCTCCACCTTGTAATAATTTTAATGATAATAATTAGTAAATGAGTAATATTAATGAATAGGTATGGATTCACATTGACAGTGGTCGTGCTATATATGCCTACAAGTTATGTTGAGTTCAGAGTTTAGATTGAAAGGCGAGGGGATGCTAGTTGGGCAAAGTTCAGGAGTAATAAATTAGTCGAGTGAGAGTAGACTTAATTTCTAAGGAGGGGTAATTCTTGCCTCCGCCTTAAGCCATAAGTATAGTTCTGATATTGGACCAGCAGGGAAGTATTTGAAATGTTTTAGTGAACGTTTTAAAACAATTTCTGGTTTCAACAACTTATTTAAAGGACCTTCTCCATGGCCAACCATCCTGATAACGGCTGTAAGTTCGCACTAGGACCGAAGGCATACCTATCGGGAAAACGCCATCGCCAGAAGAGACATAGTAGCAGATAAGGGCCCATCACATACATTATTTATACAAATTGGAAAATAAAACTTGTAATTCTTGTTACAGAATTTTTTTAATTGTCCGCCTAAAGCCAAATTTCTTCTTAGCCCTACGTTATTGCATCTACTTAATGACCTATTCATAGAGATATTCCCATGATTGAAGGAAGTAATATTGGTGATATTTGCTGGTTATGTTGATATTCTCGCCTCTGGACATGACATCCAAGCCGTACAGACAAGCCGTGCAATCAGCCGTTAATAGCATTCACAATAAAAGTGGAGAATTAAGATGAATGAGTCTGAATCAATATCAGCTTTACCAATAAGAATTAGATTTACAAAACAATAACAGTCGTCCAGTGTGGACGACGAAGATCAAAGTGGAAGGCCATCACTCATTACAGATGAGTTGAAAGTAAAAGTTAAAGGCAAAGTTCAAGAAAACCAACGTTTCAATTTAAACACAATTTTAATTTAATATTTCCCACAAATTTCTCGATCGCTCCTACATAAAATAGTGACAGACACCTAGGCTATAAAAAAAGGGTACCTAAGAATTTGACTTATGTCTATAATACAAAACAGATGGAAGAGGAGCAGCCCTTGAATTTTTGACCCAATATTACAATGATGGTGACAAATTTCTTGACCTCATTTTTATGGGAATTGAAACTTGGGTTTCATACAAGAGTCCGGAAAACAAATGTCAGTCTATTGAGTGATATCACTCAAACTCACCCTCAAAACCCAGAAAAGAAAACCCGAATTTGATCACCAGAAAGGTGATGGCAACCATTTTTTGAGACCGAAAGGGTTTGCTCCACGTAGCATTTTTGCAAGTAGACACAATAAACTCAGAGACTTAATACAAGAGAGTGGAATGTTGTCGGCAATGGGAGTTTGGATTCACAGCTATGGTGACTATATTGAAAACTAGAGTAAGGTAAATCAAGTTTTACATTAATATCATTTGTTTTATTTACTTATGCCAAAACATTCTTTACTTTCTGGGCGATCCTCTATGTAATCATACAGAAAACTTCGCAATATTGTTGGTGCATTAAAGTACATCTGTAATATGGATATCCGTAGGAATTGAGGGTACTTTTGGTGACCGATGAGATCAAAATATTTGCCAAAAAACATGCTATAAGACATTTAGAACACCAAGTATCACAATTGTTAAACAACGGAACATGGTTGCAATTGGAACTAACACTTTAGAAACTACACATGACTAAAGTGTAGTACTGGTTTGTGAAAGGATACATTAATCACACAGTCAGGGTCTGTTAAAATCAACAGATTTTAAACGAGCTGTGATTGTTTCCATATATAAAAAGAAAAATATTGAATTCCTATGCAATTTTTACTACCTTATTTTACAACTCTAGTGATTGTTTTATAGTTATTAAGGGAGGAAAGTATCACTTTGTCGCCCCAAAAATGTTACCGCACTAGCACAGCGAGAGCAGTAATTTTCTTGAGGGCGACAGATAATTTCCTCCCGTAAGACACAACATTTTTCCTCCAGCTACAGTTTTAATGAATAATTTGCATTTTTCTATGGAACAAACTTTATTAAAACATGGGCATTCATGTTTAAACAAAATTGTGGTTATGCCAAGAATACATAGACACAGAAGTTCATTGATGCGTTGTTGTTGTTTCAGCAGCTGTTTTACTAACATATGATTTAGCAGGCGGAAAAGTGACCATATAAAAAGCATTGAATATACTTTACAGTGCAATGGACACTTTTCCGCCCCCGGATGATAAGTGGTTCTTTCCTATTAAATGAGGCAGAAAAGACCTCTTGAAGTAGCAGCTGGAGGAAAAAGCTATTTCTTTTGTAAAACATGTTTTTTGTGAAATATTTATATGTTATTAAAATCAAACTAGTTCATGAGATTGTTTCAAAATCAGTTTTAAACAATGAAATAATTTATATAAACTACAATTTTATGCTTTGTTCTTAAATTATACCAATAGTTTTTTTTTTCTGTTTTTCTAGGACCTCATTCTGAGCCAAAAAATACCATAATATGTTTATATCAATAAATTTAAATGCCTATATTTAGCGATTTTAAATTTCTTTTCATCTCCAGAATTTAAAAAGTTTATTCCAAAACCATACATCGTAGCAAATAAGAAAATTTTACGTTTTCTTAAAATTAGCATATAAGAAAATTTGTTTAAATTGTGCTTAAAAAAAAATTACCTACAGATTCTAAATCTGGTAATGTGACTATAAACAGTTTGGTTTAAGATATTCCTAGCATTGCCAAATTTTAGTTTCAATAATTTTACCTTATCAATAGATTTTAAATTTTTGTACCTAAATAATATATTTTGAACTGGTTTTGTTTTTTCAAGGCAAAATATGATGCTCGACATCAAGAAAAACGCCAGACTATTCTACCTTATACAAATAGTTCATGGCGAACAAATGGTGTTCCGTACTCAAAGCTAACGACTTACGAATCGTATTTGTCACAAGGAAAACATCCTCCGAATGGACACACAATACCCGCCAACAATGGGAAACCCGTGTTATTTGTTTGAAAGCTGTGATACAGTTTTTATAGGACTAACATCAGCCTTAGGACTTTTTCGAATATGTAATATAGTGCTTAATTTATATACAATGAAAATTAGTTTTTACTTCTCTTGGTCTTATTGGTTGTTTTGTTTTTTAATTTGAGAGAAGAAGAAAAAAGACCAAGAATATTGTTTTTCTCTGAGAGAAATTATATGAGTGAACTAATCATATGAAGTGGCTAAAACTTAGTTACTTATGCAAAGAATATATTTCTATACTCTTTTCAAAAATTATAATTTATATTAAAAACTATAATTCGGAGTAGGTATAGGTAAGCAATTTTTGTATTTATTATATTCAATATATTTAAAAATATTAACGTATATTTTTCTCATTTAATACTCAAAATTGTACTAACTTATTGATAATTTATTCAATTTATACAATAATAATATTTTACACAAATCTTAAACTAAGGACCGTTATATAAAAAACTTAATTATAATTTATAGTTAGTTAAACATTATGTACAAACATCTTACATCACAGATATGTAAAAGAGATTAATCGAAGTTCCTTTATTTAATTTACAACTTAAACTAATTAATTCAGAATGTATTTATTAATATTTGTTTTCTCTAATATTTATCTACTAATCCGTATAGTCCAAGAGCGGAAAAATTACTTTTGATTTATTAAAGCACCCATATCGGTTGATAATTTGTTAACTCACATAACAGAAGTACGATAGACCCTAGATGGCATTTTTCTTTGGGGTTAAAAAGCAACAAAAAATTCCACTTTATTAAATCATTTAACGCGATACTTGTTAAATTTAGGTGCTTTTGGTGGTGGGTGACAACGCAATGCATGCTGGTATGATATGTGTTTATTTATATAATCATAAAAAATTATCCTTTAGCAAATCTCTGATAAAAACAATAGTACAACAAAGCTGTCAATTTTAGAAAGTATAAAGTGCCCATGGGTAAATTTGATATTTAGGTATTAACCCTCAAAGTAGCAGACTGCAGTCTGTCGGGTGCAAATGCAACCTGCTAGAACATTAGCGAGAATTTGCATAATCGATAATTTAATCCACTTAAAATTATCCAATCATAATAAAACTGACACCATTGGAAAGGAAATGAATTAAACATTAATTTTTGTATTTACAACTTTTTCGTAAAACGTATATTTACATACGTAATCATCGTTTTAAAATATGCATATCGGGCTACAGCTATTTCCGCACGCGAATCTGCATACAATTGTAATGTTACTTCCCACTTCTTCAACGTTCAAACCCACCTACAGAAGTATTTATATCGAGATTATAAAGCTACCATTAGATTTGTCAAGATTTTATCTTTGTAATGGTGCCTTCCAATCAGATGTCACTATTTTACAGGATTTATGCAAAAGATTTTTGTAAACCCTTGCGATTGGACAGTTTTTCAACCAATGAAACAGCCCATTTGTCAATCGATATAACGCCTACTATATCACATGTTTTGACAGATTGCTTTACACCATTTTGTAGAGAAAAGATTGACCTTTCTAACGGTGTGAATTGAACTAGAAATAACCAGTTTTTTGTTTGTCTAGATGACAATGAAAAGTACATAATTAGGGCATTCTAGTTAGACCGTCTGGCGCATGGGTTCCCACAGTATTCAAATGACCCTTACTGCCCGTAGTATATCGACCGGCGACGTTTCATTAGATTGATGCAATTTTGTTATTCAAATAAAGATAACTCAAACACTTTTGTGAACAAAGGAAAGACAAGTATACCGTTCTTTTATTTAATTTATCCTCTACACTTTGTTATAATAATATTTCTTTTTTGGGCAAAGCATATATTATTAAATTAAGTTTCAATCTAGGCCTAGTTTTGTTAGCGTTGTGTATTGGGAACATAAAAACTGTGTTTTTCAAAATAAGAAATTTGAAATTGATAGATGTTTTTATACAGTTGTATTTAGAACTAAATTATGAAACTTTTTTACGCTTACGAAAAAAATACAAAAAAATGTTTACTACTTGTTATGTAGGCCTAAAGTTGGAACTTTTTCCTTTCGTTACTGAACATTTTTTGTTTCTTGAGCTAATAACTTTTACAATTTAAAAAAAAAACTAATTTTTAGTGGCATATTTGAACTCTTTGAAGTTTCTTCTAAAAAAAAAGCTATTGAACACTTTTAGATTGGGGATCATTTACTATTTGTGGCGAATTTTTAAAAATATGCTTGCAAAACGCTATAAACGGGCTTTTCAATTTTAGCTTAAACCATAACAATTCTAGGGGTTAAGCCTACTGAATCTTTGACATTATAAATAAATAGTAAAAAATTCTATTTGTTCATTTAAAATATATCGCTCCTAAGTTGATGGAAGATTTTATGTGTCGGCACATTAATCAGCTGTTTGTTTTAATACATCTAACTAAACTGGAATGTAGGCTGTTGCAGTACTTAAATCTCTAATTTTTAGGTTATGTTTTGATTTAATACTAGCCCTAATTCATGCTTTTTGTTTGTAACAATATTTTTAATTCCTGTTTTATAGTGAACTTTATATTTTAGTTTAAACAATTAATTTTATTTACCATCAAATTAATTTAAATTAAATTAAAATTAGCTTTGAGGTTTTAATTAATTTTATACCATTATTTTTTAAAATTACAAAATAAAGTGTGGGTTGCCATGCAAAGCACGTAGGGGGTCTTCAGTGTTAAAACTATCAATTGATATGGGTTTATATCTTTAATCACATTCATTTTTTCATTAGCTCTCGGATTATTTATTAACATTCAAATCTGTATTTTATTTGAAAAACTTTTTCGTAAAGTAAAAAAAAGCAATCTAATATGGGCTTGTATTTTTTGCCTTTTTTTTTACTATTAACTAATACATTTATTATATACCAGCTTTTAATACTCATGTACATGCACAGACTTACTGTAAAACTTTCCAGTATTACATTATAA
>JAGFPH010000168.1:429497-463473 GCA_018207615.1 Philaenus spumarius | reverse complement strand
TCTAATATTAAATCATCATTTTAATTTTAAATACAACAAATTCGCTGCTTTTTGCCTTGCATGTACTCAGTTTATTGCAATTTAAAAAAAATCTTATTCAACTTTAGCTGTCAATTTTTATAAAATTTTACTTAATCTTTGATTTTTTGTTCTTAAGGGTCGGTTCTAGCTGTCGGCCATGTTGGCTGACACTCCATAAGACCAATGTTAAATTAAAATCCAAATTTTTCCTTTATTTTTTATCGGATATTTATGAACGATATGTCATTTTAAAGCTATGGCCAATATGCATGCAAATGGCTTTTCCAAAATTAAGAAAAACATTTTGTTTAATATTTATTAACAATTTAAAACATTGATTTTTAATATTTTTTATAGCGAAAAACTACCAAGCCATTCGCATGAAGAATTTTGCCCCAAGAGTTTGGCATTTTTTTGAAACGCTATATTTGAACAATTGCGGGTTTTAAACGGATTTAGGCTGAGCAATGTCCGTGTAACCTACCGCCGCTATAGGGTGATTTTAAATATTTTTTTACGTTGTAACTATTATTTATAGCGAAAAACTACCAAGCCATTCGCATGAAGAATTTTGTCCCCAGGAGTTTGGTATTTAAAAAAAAACACTATTTCAACAATTGCGGGTTTTAAATGGATTTAGGATGAGCAATGTCCACGTAACCTATAGCCGCTACGCTGGAGTCGCTGGTTGCTTTCTGTTGTATTAGAGCCGACCCTTAACTGAAAGTTATGATTTCAAAAAGTATTTGATTACATAAAAGTTCATACACTATTACCTGTGCTATGAATTGATGATTGTACAAATAAGATTAATCTATGTATATATGATGTAATACCTCTAAATCAAACTTCTTTCCTTTTATTACACAGTGTAATTCAAACAAAATTTCTATGGATTAATTTATCTATACCACGTGTCTCAAAAGTGTGTGAACGGTGTTATATTTTTATAACTATTGTAACAAAACTTGGTACAGTAGAACCTCGATTATCCGTCGGACCTCGGATAACACTGACTCTATCAAAAATCAATAAAAACATGAACAAAGATGTGAAAAACGTATCTACTGTATTTCCAGTTAAAAAAAATATTTCTTGAAGTCCATAAGTTATGTTTAACAGAACTTGCTTGATTGAGCGCGTTTCTATTTTTACACTTCTGGTTACACTGCATATTGCCATAACACAGCGAGTTTGAGTTTTATTGAACAACGTGATATTTAATAAAAAAAAATAATAATAATAATAATGTGATATTTAGTGAAAAAGCATTAACAAAATCATATTGATGATTAGCAAAGCATTGGAATTACTGTATTGTACAGTATTTAATAATGATTAAAAACTGTGCATTTTATTTACGGGAACCATTTTTTACGAAACAGTATGTGATTAATATAAGTACAGTTCAGTAGATTTGCCGCTACATGCAGATTTCACTTTGCGCGGTTACTTTAACACTTACGTCTACCGCAAACCGAACTTAAATTTTTGACTGCCTCGATTAACCCGGAACTCGGTTAGTTAAGACTCAGATAACCGTGGCTCTACTGTACATCGTTTCATCACATTAGGGGGACAGCCTGCAGGGAGTCGGAGGAAAATCTTAGAGTATTGTTTTGGTCCTAAGGCCTGTATTACACTATCAAATTTCTTTGATGCAATATTTGATAGTGTAATATGCAATCTTTTATCAAAGTTGGCCCTTGTCAAATTTATTTGTCAAAAGTTCTCTAAGAGAGAACCTTTGATCAAAGATCTTTGACAAAGAACTTTGATAGTGTAATACAGGCCTAACCAATATTGTCTTGTTTAATTTGATGGAACAAAGCAAACTGCAAGGCAAAATTACTGAAATCCTTTGAATTCAGTCAAACAACCATTACAGCATGAACTTATCAAAGTATTTTCAGTGCCACCGACCTACTCTGGTGATATTGGCCAAATTGTAACAGCAACCTACAAAAACTATGCCATTCTATGGTTTCATCTAATTAACAAATCGTACAAAATTGAATCAGCTGTCTAGAAAAAGTTTTATACCAAAAACAATTAAGATGATGACATGCCATAGTTAGTCACTGATTGTTGAAAGAAAACTGTTGAATACACTTGCAGAATGCATGTATAGTGAAATTAAGTATTATTTTATAACATAACCTACAATTTTATTTAGACTACGTCTACGTATTGGTTTCTCACTTGACTGAGTGGGTCATTTCCAAGCCAAATCGGGTACCTGTTCATTGTGATGAATACCAATTTTGTTGTAACCACATAATAGATTTCATTTGCGCCAAAGTAAATTTAATATAATGTCTTAGGATGTAATTTTGAACTTTTCTAAATTGTGATCAAAATGTTAAAAAACCAATACATGTCTGTCTGTTAACAGATTCCTACATTAGTGTTTGTAATTAATATCTTAGGACTGGGTTTCAGCTTCAGAGTTGAAATGGTGACTACTTTAGAACCAATGGACACTTTCTGGATTGATTAAAAGTCAGAATTCAAAAAATATACTTTTTATTTGAATAGGGATGTTTTGTTAAATAATTTTGGTACAGACTTTACATTTGTATGCTAAAATCTCTCTAAATTTCCATTTTTCTATCCAAAAGAAGGCTAGTCTAACCATTCGTGTAAAAAAATGTGAAAAATTCTGTACTTATTCTTTTAGATAAAACTCCAAATTAGTACTTCCAGTCAAAAGAAGTGCTTCTGGTTGTTTGATTACTTTGGCTAATGAACTCTTCCAAACAACTTAGAAAATCAATCTGTGTATTTTGGACCAAATCCGATGTAAAATGCGGCCGTACAAATATATATATATATACTTTTTATTGACACCCCAAAACGTGTTCTGGGACTATAATCCGTGATCATTGACCACTCGCGACTTTAGGTATCACCATAAGAGTCACTGCAATAGCTCATCTTTTCTATGGAAAATCGCCAATAAATGGAGAGCCTACATATTGTATTCCAGAAATTACGATAAAGTAAAGAAATTAACTCGGCCTGATTGTCTTAGTACCAAAGGCAATGTAAAATGTTTCATTCAGTTGTTTGTAATTGCCAGTTGTTTGTAATGACAATCCTAAAATTGCAGATCCTTAAATTGTTAGCTTTTCTTAGAATATAAAATGTGGAGAGGTAATATTCTCAGATTAGCTCTTGGTGTTTGTCTCTTTCTGTATGTTAAGTGGGCTCTTTAAATGTTTAAGGAGGTGGAGGTCCAAATGTTGGTTTTATCTCAACAAAAATATACCATCCGCAAAGAGCACTATGTTTTGATGTTATCTAAAAAAAAGGCAAAATGTATTTTATATATTTACATATTTATTAGTCTCACAAAAAAATGTTCAATCATTATTCATTATTTTATTTTGATAAAAGTGTTATTTGTAATTCTTTTTACAAGGCCTGTGACCATTCGGAGCAAGCTGTTTTCAGTGTAGCCAAAAATGGTACCATGGGTGTCTGCTCTCCAGGCCCACTTAGGCATCTGGAGATTATGCTAGATTTAGATAGCTACCCCATCCTCTCGTAATTAAGTGTTGGTAGTGTATTTGTCTAGATGCACCAGCACTCTTTATTTTTCGATGCAGTACAAAATCAATTGATGGTGTTGGCGCAAACAGTGATCTTACGAAAAAAGCTACAACTGTTGCCAACTTAAGAAATTAAATTTTCCTTTTTACTGATAAAACAATAGCATCAACGATTTAACCTGTATACACTCTCTTACACTGCTTTTTGTTAGTGTAAAAGCAAAAAAAAAACACATATTAATGGTTGTAGATTTTATTTGTGAAAAAGGTGGATTATCATGTCATTCATCTGTAAATTCTGTAAGAGCTGCGGATATATGAACATTCTGTCCCCTAGCCATATGAAGTGTAGCGGATATATCCGTCAAACGTCTGGGAAAAGGTTAACACTTTTCGTTTAAGGTTTGATATAAACATGTATTTTTCTCCGAATATTTTTACAAAAGAATCATTACCCTTGTTTACGTTATACTCACTAGAGTAGAGGTACAACTTTTATGAGACCTGTATGAGACTAAGTAATGTGTACTACGTATTTATTTGTTACTTATCTTGAAGATCAATGTGTAATCTCAAAGTTTAACATTTTCTTGGTGTAAACTAATTTAACAGTTTTTTAATTAGTATTTGTACAACGCAATATACAATTCACAAAATATTTCTTTGTATTTACAATGTAAATAAAGCAGAAATATGGTGCTAAAAAATTATGTAGTAAAAGATGTAGGTTATACAAACCCTCTAATGCAAGTAAAATTTGTAGGATAAATTTATATGTGCAATTTTTTACTTCTGTTACTGATTGAGGAGTAAGTTCCTAATATTCAAAAAAAAGAAGCTATTTTACAGGAAACAAATGCTTTAATGGTTTATTTGCGTTTTAACCTTATGTTATATATGGTATAAGTTGGTATATTTTTATATGCTGAGTTAAGTAATATCTGTCAAAGGTGATTCCTAGATAAAATTTGAGGCATGGAATGATCTTTACAAAATTTAAGTTACAAAAATATTAGAATTATTAGGAATTAAAGTAAACAAGTTAGTTGAGCTCAATCAGTATTAAGGTAATTATTTAAAAACAACTTTAGGTACCTCTCAGTGATAACACAATTTTTACTTTCCAAAACCTAAGAATTACTAACTCAAATTTAAATTATTGAAACATATTCTTTATAATGTATTGATATAATCATATAAATGTAAATAAATATCATATTATTATATATAACCATAACTTATTGTAAATAAATAAACTCTTTCAACAGAAATTTGATTTTTATTTCATCTCTGTATTATTGTTAAACTTTCTGTGCCTGTCCGTTTATAACTTAGAATAACTAACAACTTCATTCTGTAGGTAAATAATCTCAGGTGGTTTCAGACTTGGATCTTTACTTTATATTGGTTGGTAACAAAATTGTTGGCTGGAACATTAATTGGTTCTGAAAATGTGTTCTAAATCTGTGCAGTAGATTTTCAGTTATAACTATTTTTGTGCATCCTGGCTACACATCTGTGGACCAGCTATTGCTATATTTCCACAGTGGCAAGGTTTAAGTCCTTCTAGAAAAGTTAAGGCTTACCTCGGACCAGATAATTTTTAATATACTATATGATAGTGTCCATTTCAGGACCTACAGGTATAATAAAAATGACTTTAAAATATGTGTTTATTCTTGAAGGAGTCGTTTTCCTTTCTAAGGATTAGTACACAGTTTTGTGTATAGCTTACAGCAAGGACTGATCAATTGCAGGGCTGTAAAACAAATCAGACCAAACTAAAGTGTAACATATTTACTTAACACTTTATCGCACATTGTATGGTTTCCGAACAGGAGAATTAAATGAACTATTACATAGTTTATTGAAATTAAGCTGTGACAAGTCTTGACGGATATTCAAGGCTAATTTTCTCCAAGAAGCATTCTCCAAATTTCATTATAATATAAACAATTACCTGTAGTTTATGTTAATGAGTTTGGTTAATATTGGGCAATTATTTTGTTAAGGGCAAGTCTTTAAAAACCACTTATTGTACTACATATGTTTGTTTAGTTTAATTTAAGCTTAGTTTTCTGATAAGCAGACAAAGAATTATTTAAAATTGGTTTACACTACATAGACTTAACTTTAGGTTTAAACCTAGATATTAACTTTGCTTGCTCCACGGTTGTTAGATTCCTATATGTTTATAGAACACGTTTATGAATTAATATGAAATACAAAAATATACAAATGGTCTTTTCAAAATAACTGATTCAATTGGTGAAGTTAATCAAACTTATTTAAGTAAAAATAGCATTGAAAATGGTAATACTCTTTTCATTAACTATTTACGAGCTGCAATTACTTAAACAACAAATTCAACTCAATATAATTCCTAAATGTTGACTTAAGGCTATACTACAAGCAAAACAACTCTTAATGTTTTGTCTACAAATGCCATAAAAAAAGTGTTACCATGTTAAAATTTGGAACTGAAATTTAAAACCCCTTACAAGTCCAAAACCATGTCTACTGTGTTTTAGTTAAAATTATTCAACTGTCCAGCAATGAAATACAATGTTATAATACTGCACAATTTATACGCTTTAAATTGTATAACGCTCCTGGTGATATGAAAAAAATATTCAGCTTATTACAAATAAACTACAGAACAAATCTATATACAGAGTGTTGAAAAAGTCCCGGACCCCTAAATAATTCTAAAACGAATAAAGGTACAAATTTGAAATTTTAATCATGGACACAGATGACAAGATTCTACATTTGTGGTTAAAGGTCGTTTGCACCTTCGGGGGAACCGCCCGTGAGGAGTCACTCAAAATTTTTAAATTGAAGCTTATAGTGAGTGGCACCTTATTTTAAAGGTCTATTTTTTTAAGTTTAGGAAAGAAATAATTTTAATTAAAGTAATTAATAAATCGTTTTTTTTTTAAACAACTAATCTTTTTATTTAAATAACAATCAATCAAACAACTATGTTTACCTTTTATAATCCTTTTCCAAATTCCAATTAATAAAACTAAACTAACTGGTTGCTTAGCAACGACATGCCATCTATATATCATAACACTCCTCCTCAATTAAAACTTGTTAAAGTTTAATTGATTAAATGTCATTCATAACTTTATTCCTTAAATTTATAAACTTTTCTTTACACAAAGCCTTGGTCAGCATGTCTGCAATATTTTCTTTCGTTTTGATGTATTCAATCTTCATTATTTTCTTCATAATTAAATCTTTAATAAAATGCTGCTTTATATCAATATGTTTACTTCGTTTAGAATTTTCATGTGATTTAGTCATGTTTATTGCACCAATGTTATCAACATATAATTCAATATCATTTTCAATTCCAAAATTTGTACTTACACCCTTGATATTAATAAGATCTTGTGCAGTTAATGCTGCAGCTATATATTCTGCTTCTGCAGTTGATAATGCTACACAATTTTGTTTTTTTGACTGCCAAGATACTGCATTTCCTCCAAATAATACTATTGATCCACTTGTACTTTTTCGATCAATCTTGTCACCAGCCCAGTCTGAATCTGAGTATCCTTTTATTGTAAAATTGTCAGTTTTCTTATATAATAATCCTAAATCTTTAGTCCCTTTTAAATATTGAATTATTCTCTTAGCTGCTACCCATGACTGACTTGTTGGCTTATCTAACATTCTACTTAAATAGGAAACTGAATACATCAGATCTGGTCTTGTAGAAATTGCCAAATACATTATACTTCCAATTATTTCACGATAAGGTACATCAACTGGTTTTAAATTTGTATCAAAATTAAAATTAACTTCCATTGGAGTTCCTATAATTTTACAATCATTCATGTTAAATTTATCCAGAATTTTTTCAATTAATTTTGATTGAGTTATAGTATCCTTATTTCTTGTTATTTCCATTCCTAAAAAAAAATTTATTTTGCCAAGATTTTTAGCATTAAATTTTTCTTTCAATGCATTAATAATATTATCATTTTTTCCAATAGTGATTATATCATCAACATAAATTATTAACCAACAATCTTCTTTGTAATACAAACAATAATCATACTTTGATCTTTCAAATCCGTTTTCTGTGGCAAATTCATTAAATTCATTATTCCAGCATTTAGGAGAATCTTTTAACCCATATAATGATCGTATAAGTTTTAAAACCTTACCTTGTTTAGTTTTTAGTCCCTCTGGAATTTTTATATAAACTTCAGATTCCAATTTTCCATTCAAAAATGCTGTTGGTATATCAAATTGTGTAATTGGTAAATTTTTTTGAACTGCAATTGATATCATTATTCTAATAGTTGATACTCTAGCTACGGGTGCATAATTTGTATTAAAGTCTTCATAATCGCGTACTTGAAATCCTTTTGCAACTAAACGTGCCTTTTTTGTTCCATCTTCTTTAGTCCGAAATACCCATTTTGTATCAATAGCAATTTTTCCTGGTGGTAAATCTGTTTCTACCCAAGTTTCTAAATTTTGTAATGCGTTCAGTTCTTTATTTATTGCTTCTGTCCAATCTGGATCCTTTGATGCTTCTTGAAATGTGATAGGATCTTTATTTTCTGTTAATAAACAATATGCCGTATACATTTGGTAGTCGTTTTGCCAAATGGGAGTTTTAATTCTTCTTCCTGATCTTGTTTTGCTAAATTCATCTTGAATATTTTTTTCTTGTCCTTCATTTCCTGTGTTATTTTCCATTTCAATAATTGTTTCATTAATATCATTTTCTGTAGTTGATTCATCATTATATTCATTTGTTGCATTATTTTGATCAATCATTTCATGTTGAATTTCTGTTTCTTCTTTTTGGTATAAATGTTCTTGTGATGTACAATTATTAAATTTAATTTTTGTTTCATCAAAGATTACATCTCTTGATGTAATTATTTTGTTTGTTGATGGATCCCATAGTCTATAACCACTTCCACAGTAACCAATCATCTTCATCGACTTGGCTCTAGGCTCTAATTTATTTTGTTTAGGATTATTGACAACCCATGATTGACAACCAAAAACTCTCAGTTTTGATAAATCAATTTTATGGCTCCAAATTTCTGTAGGTACTTTACCTTGATTAGCGCTTGTTGGTGATCTGTTTAATTCATATGCTGAACAACGTATTGCTTCACCCCATAAATATTTTGGTAAATTAGTATCTATAAATTTTGTTCTTAATTTGTCCATTAATGTTCTATTCATTCTTTCCGATGTTCCATTTTGCTGTGGAGTATAAGCTTGAGTATATTGTAAAATAATTCCTTTTTGTTTACAATAAAGTTTGAATTGATTAGCCGTAAATTCTCCTCCATTACCAAGACATATTTGCTTAGTTTTAAATCCATGTTGTGTTTTAACTTCTTTAATGTAGTCTATCAAATTATTTTCTGCTTCATTTTTATATTTTAATAATTTTACTACAGTAAAATATGAATAATCATCAATAATTACTTGAAAATATCTATATCCTTCTTGAGTAGGTGCAATGAATACAGACCACTATAAGAAGCGAAACCCCAATGCTTTTGGTGGCGACGCGGGTGAGCCAACGATAATTTCTATTTCACCGATATTCCGCTAGGCTGCGCAGGTGCTGGTGCTGCGGTGGCGCTGGTAGACTGTACATTTACTCTTGGTTGGGAGTGTACCATATCTTACCGCCCGCGCCGGTTTTCCTTTCTTTCTAATTTCTACCCCTCAACTTCAGTATCAACTTAATGGTGACAGTTTTATAAAGATTGGATGATTCTAAATGGGTTAAATTATCGATTATGCAAATTTTCGCAAATGTGTGAAATTTTTGCGTTCTGCCCCTGAGAAAGGGCCATGCATGGCCTTCTGCCAGTTCCAGGGTTTTAAAGCCTATAGTTGTAGAAGTCTGACCAAATTAACTACTCTTTCTTAAAAACAAAAGAATGTGCAGTTTCTAACTAATCTCTTTTAAAGAAGCAATCAGACTTTGTCATAAACATTGAACAAAGTTTAAATGTGCAACCTAAATGCTGGAAATGAAAATTTAAACCTAAATACAAATTGAAATGTTGTGGCTATAGAGAGCATGACCAAAACTATTAAACTGTCTGAAGTGTATTACTTTATGAATTCAAGACGATAACTAACAATAATGCAAGTTAGATAATTCATTTTGGCTCAAGGATGTTTCTGTTTGATTTCATTTATTAGAAAAACTGCCAAACAAAGGCTCCCAAATTTGATCTTGTTACAAATATCTGAAAACTTTAACCTTGTGTTGAAATAGGCATACAGACATTAATTAAACGTAAATTGCTCTAGTTAAAGCTGTGCATAACATAACCAAATCTATTCAACTGATAGTCTAAGAAGGCTAAATTGTTCTAAAAGGCTAACAATTGTTCTTATATCTTGACAGTTACCAGAACTGGTTTAACCATTGGGATAACTACACCCTAATCTTTAAGAACCACCATCGCTTCTACAATTTTGCTCCAACTACAAACAAAATTATTTAAATATAATACTTTAGAAAGTGATAGTTACAAAGAATATATATAATATGTATTTATATGTATACAAAAAAAGGAACCATATCGACTGCAGCGAATGGTTTTACAACTGTTTAAGTCTATTGTTATAATAATTTAGCTTGACATGTTTATTTAGGTTAAAGATTAACACAAGACAAATTAGGGTGGCGTGCTAGCAAACTTTATATACAAACCCGAAGGGTTTATTTCCATTTTTTTTTAAATATATACTTTATAGACGTCTCATGACTCTTGAATCTTAGACATTTATTTATTTTGTTTAATTTTCCAAATCATATTTTTGTTTTGAAACGTTGGCCAAACACAAAATCTTATATTTTTTTTGTGTTTAATATATTTCTTGATGAAAAATAATATATAATATACATCTACATCTCTGTAACTGGTACCAGAGAAAAATAATTATGTATTTTGTCTGTGTATGTTTTAAAAAAATATATATATATTTTTTAGCCGCTAAAGCAAGTGTATAAAATTGTTACTGGTTTCTTGTTTAAGTTATAAAATTGTTTTTGGGAGGGGTTTTCTTTCTTTTGTACAATAAGGGAGGGTTTCAATATTTCAAAGTATAAATATAAAAATAAGGGGCTTTAAGTAGACCAAAAGGTGTTTTTTTTTTTTTTTTATAAGGTCATGTAAATTTTTAATTCTAGTTTACTTAAGAAGAATTGGAATATATATATAAATATTGTTCACAAATAAATTTTTGTATTTTGATCAATTCAATAAGTTTTGTTTAAATATATCCTTTTGTAAGTGGTTGATCAAGACGTCTGATTTTGGGAGGAGTTTTATATTTTGGTAAATGGCATGGTTGTTTTTTTTTTATAAAAAAAATTATTATATCACGTGCTTTCAAACCTTCTCTCTCGATCCACGAGACCATTTAATAATTTTGTTAGTCACAGAAAGTGCGTGGTGTAATATAAGTTACAAATGCAATGAACAGTGATAATAAGTTAAAACACCTTTGTAATAAATTATTATGATTATGTATGTATGTCTGCTTATCGTTTCAAAATTTGTAATTACTCAAACAAAGTTATTAGTTTATAATAAAAATAAATTGTTCCTAAACATATGAGAAAACAAATGTGTGGTTTTGTTTATACCCGCGTGACTATACATTTTTAAATCTTTCATTTTTATGAGTGTATACCTTGTTTTTATTACAGATGGAGAAAAGAAGGTTTTTGCTTAGTAGAGATAATACGTGGGTCAATGATTACTGATTAGTGTTGCCTACATGTAACGTAACGGAATTATTTTTACTCTCATTTTGGTAAGTTTCCGGTTTAACTTTGCAAAACAGATGTTGGAAAATTAACCACAGAATGAATATTTTGATATAAAATGTATTACGTTGGCTAAAGATACTTGATAAACTTTTAATTGTATTCACTACCAACAAACACTATACCAATTCAATATAATGGTTAGTGTTAATTGCTACAATCAGGACCCTCAATGCAGCCCTTCGCGCGGGTACAGAAGTATTTGCTGCATGATAAGGGTAAGTTAAATTCGCCGCTTTTTTCTTGTGCAGCGAACTTTAAGCGCTGCCAATGAGTTTCACTAGTCTCGAGACACTGCAAAACAACTTGTGCCGCTCCAAGCGGAATCAAGGTAAACTAACCTCAGCGCGTCCCCTTTTTGTCCATAAGGTTTCGCTTCTTATAGTGGTCTGTATTCATTGGTAGGTGTTTTAACAGGTCCACTAATATCCGAGTGAATTAAATCACCAATTTGTTTAGATTGTTTCTCACAATTGTAAAATGGTAATCTTGATGTTTTTCCTTCAATACAAGTTGGACATTTTTCTTGACTTGTTGGTAAATTTAATAATTTCATACTCTTACGATTAAGATGTCCTAATCTTCGATGCCATATATCAGCTTCCTTTTCTTTATTTACATTATTTCCCTCTGCAATATTGCAATAATTTTCATGATCACGATTGATTTCTATATTAATTACATATAAATCATTTAAATTTTGACATTTTAATTCAAAATTTGTCCCTGTAATATTTACTTCATTCTTTGTAAATTTAATGGCATTATCATTATTTTGAGTTATTTTTTCAACTGACAATAAATTATGATTTATACCCTCGACAATTAAAGCTTCAAAACTAATTTTATATCCTTGACATCTTCCAGTAATACATCCCTTTTTTACAGCTTTCATTGTCATCCCGTTTGCAATATGTATATTAATTTCTGTTGATAACTTTTGTATATTTGACATATATTTTTCAAGACCACTTTTAAAAAGATGTGTTGTACATCCAGAATCCAAAATAAAAATATCACTATCTTTATTTGATATGAAGTTTGTAGCTATAAATAATATTTCAACATCGTTTACTTGATGAGCATATTCAGTATGTCCTCTTCTTGAATTTTGCCCTCGGAAATAACTTGCTCTTCCTCTTCCACGATCACTAATATTATTCATTGGACATTCCGTTATTTTATGACCTTGCTTACCACACTTGTAACAAGTGTATGAAAATGCTTTAAATGATACCTGCTCTTCTTTATTATTGTAGTCTTTATTTTCAAATTTTAATTCTTCATCTAATAATCTTGCTTTGACAAATTCCAGAGTAATCTCATTATTTAGCGTTTCTATAGCTGTAATTACAGTATTATACTTTTCAGGCATTGTAAGTAACAGATGACAAATTTTATCTGATTCATCTATTTTTGATTTCATATTTTCCAATTCTCTAATAATAGAATCAAATTTAAGAAAATGATCCTCTAATTTTTCATTATTAGAACATTTTAATGATAATAGTTTTCGTTTCAGGTGTAATTTTGTAAATACACTTTTTCTTTCAAATACTGCTTCCAATGACTCTATAATTTTTTTAGCTGTTTTTGCATCTTTAACTAAATCCAAATGTTTATCAGTAAGACATTGAACAATAATTGATTTAGCTTTAGCATCATCAGTTTTGAAAGTTTTTTCTTTTTCTGGGGTTGTTGTATTAATCTCTTGCTCAATAACATACCCTACTGATTTTTCTTCCAATAAACATTTCACCCGAAACTTCCAATTATTAAAATTATCTGCAGCTAGTAAAGGTAAATTTTGTAATGAACTCATTTTGTTTTTTAATAAATTTATTTACTATAGGCTACTTACATATTTATCGTGTCTGGGCCCATAACCTTTTAAGTTTAGGAAAGAAATAATTTTAATTAAAGTAATTAATAAATCGTTTTTTTTTTTAACAACTAATCTTTTTATTTAAATAACAATCAATCAAACAACTATGTTTACCTTTTATAATCCTTTTCCAAATTCCAATTAATAAAACTAAACTAACTGGTTGCTTAGCAACGACATGCCATCTATATATCATAACATATTTACCCTGAAAAGAAAGCCACAATTCTTACCTCAAAAGGGCCTCTATAACAGAAGTTTTGGTCGTTCAAATTTTTAATGTTTATAAATATAAAATTTTACTTTGAAACAGTCTTTAGGAACCATTTACGTAATTATCGTACAAAATATTACCAAAATATTTTTACAAACACATTTTTGGCTAACTAGCTATGGTTTGTAACAGAGAAAAATTTCATTTTTATTGTAATTCTTATCTGTAAACCTTATGTTTAGTTGTTATCAACAGACTTGTAATTTCCTGACCGAAGTTCAGAGAGGTTTGTTGGAATCTGTCTTTTGGTCATTGTTTACCTTATCACTAAAACCTTTGACCGCACATTTGAACTAGGCTCAGTAAGTTTAGTATGCCTAGAGCTACAGTTGAGTCATTACTTTTAACAGAGCAATGCATAATGCCATTTTGTGAGTTTGAACGAGTCACGTTATTGATGATGCGCGGGTACGGCGATCGTGTTCAGTCGTACAATAAAACTTGTGACTTATTTAATACTAATTTTTTAGAAAGGGATCCCATACCAAAATCCTCAGTAATCAGAAATTTTCAACTTTTTGAAATTGACCAAAGATTGAAAGATCGACCGAGAAGTGGAAGGCCAAAAACTGTTACCGATGAAGAAAGTTCTTTGAATGTGTTACAGTCATTTGTCGAGAATCCACACAGATCTCTTTGAAAGGTGGCACAAGAACATGTCATGCACCACTCTTCTGTGCATAATGTCTTAAAAGCTAACAATTTCAAAACCTACAAAATTGATCTTGTACAAGAACCAAATGATGATGTCTTTATAGAAAAGTTGACTTCTGTGAACAAATCCTAGCAAAGTGTGATCAACAGAGGTATCACCAAGTACTCTAATTTAACACAACTTATTAAATTAGGAAGTGCAATGTCCATTTCAGAGATATTACCAAGTAAACTATTTTAACACAACTTACAAAGTGAGGAAGAACAATGTCCATTTCATTGGTGGTGTGATGTGACTAAACCGATACAGCCATTGAGTTTAAGCCTTTGAATATTTAACTGCCTATTTTACTTCATTGATTTCTTCTTTTACGATCAGCTGTTACATTACACTTCTGTTTTATATTAGTACGTGTCTAAACCAATGAAGTAGAAGAGATAAAAAATGAAAGTGTTTCATTTTAAGTTCGTATATTTTACCTCATTAAAACAGTGCTCGGTGCGCCTAAAGAAGTTTTCATTTCAAAAATTTTAATTTTGTTGTCATATTGGAAAATTGGCAAAACAGATTTTTAAATACCATGAAAAAGCATAAAGTCCCTCATTTAAAGTTTCTTACATGATAAAGAATTACAGAGATACTAATAGTATCTATGATAAAATTATCACTTTGTTCGTAAAAAATGTCAAACCCAATACAGTAGAACCTTGTTACTTTGGTCAATTAGGACCAAAGCCAAGCAGGGTTAACCAGAGAGCAGGGGACAAACAATAAAATAAAACCTTTACTGACAGAAAATCTATTTATTTACTGCAATTCTAATAGTATTAAAAAGACATTTGAACGAAAAAAAGAAAACAGTTTGGGATCGCCACAGAAGTGGAAACTGTCATGAATATAAATTGTTGGTTATTTTTAACCGAAATATGATCATTATTTTTATCTTGTCCCATTTAAAATTGAAATATAAAAAATAACATAAACATGATTGCCTATAGTCAAACAATGCAATATTTAAAAAAAAAAAACAATAATTTCAGGTTCGAACCAACACATGTTTCTTTAATTCATTACCATAGCAACCAAGTTAGGAAATTTATACATTTAAAAAATGAGAAAGCACTATGTCCACTTTAGAGGTATCACCATGTACACTAATTTACAAAATTAGGAAGTGCAATGTCTATTTCAGACGTATTACATAAGTAAACTATTTTAACACAACTTCATTTCATCGGCAGCGTGACATGACTAACCCGATAAAGCTCTTGAGCTTAAGCCTTTGAATTTACCACTGCCTATTTTATTTTGTCGATTTGTTCTTCTTTTACCATCAGCTGTTACATTAAACTTCTGGTTTATAGTAGTACATGTGTAAACCAATTTTACTTTCAACCAATGATAATTGTTTCGGATTACTTTCCCTGAAGGATATGGAATGTGTAATTTCAGAATAAAGGTTCTTTGATTATTTATACGAAAAACCCATACCAACGAGTTTCATTTTCTTATACAAATTATGTATTCCCTGCACATAACCGATACTCCCATAAAATCAATTGGTATTTTTCATAATAAAATAATTTTATTTCATTTAAACGATTTATTATAATTTACTCACATGAAATATTTTGAATTAAGAAAACTGCAAGGAAGTGAGCCTTAGACTGTCTCAATAATAATTTTAAATGCAATGTTCATAAGGGAAAACAACAACACAGATTTTCTGGGTTGTACCAAACTGGTCCGATGGTCAAATATTTTTGTTCCGTGGAGAAGGGGTTAAACTGGTCCAAAGGGCAGTAGGCAGGTAGTTGTGGGATTTCCTGGCAAGGTTGCTAACCCCCATCCCCCAACCAGTGGATTTACCTTAATCTCAGACTCAGTTATCTTACAGTCGCAGCATAATGTAGGACTCGTAAAAGTGTTTAGTGCGGTGCGGTGCATTCTATGTTCAGTGAGAGGAGATTTAAATTAGTAGTTTATGAGGGGGTGAAATACTCAAAGAATGACAGGCCACAATCATCTGGTCAGAAGTGGCGATGTTCTGGAACTCTCTCAAACTTTCCAGAAAATTTGATCTAAGGATGTGTGCCCCAATTGTACATCTTGTTAGTTTCAACCCGCAAACCTTTTGAACTTTTAAATATTGTCTTTATAATTTCTTTTAAATTTTACAATCATACTTTTAACTTAAATCTGTCTGCTTTACAAAATGTAATTTGTTTTCAAATTAACTGTCTGCTTTGTTTTTAATTATTATTTTAGTTGATTTATTTCTTTGTGATGACCATTGATTACAAACAATAAAAATAATAATAATGCTACTATTTTAATTTATACACATTCGAAGAACTGCCTATGTTACAACCCTTAAATACAAATATTAATTGGTATTATTTCTTTTAAACTAGAGAGCTGAAATTTGGTACTTTAAATTCTTTATTTTTTAATGATTTAATTTATTCAGCCCACATAACGTGACAAAGACGATTGATGGGCAGTCAATGAACAATAAATTAAATACCAAACTAATTGAAAATACTTGTAATAATTCACTTTCGTGAAATAAAAGATGGAAGAAAACGAAAGAAAAATATTACAATTATGTAACATCGTGATGCAAAAAAAATCATCGTAGCGAAGCGTGGGTATTCAGCTAGTAAAATATAAATAAATATATATATATTGTTGGTTATTTTTAACCGAAATATGATCATTATTTTTATCTTGTCCCATTTAAAATTGAAATATAAAAAATAACATAAACATGATTGCCTATAGTCGAACAATGCAATATTTAAAAAAACAATAATTTCAGGTTCGAACCAACACATGTTTCTTTAATTCATTACCATAGCAACCAAGTTTTTTATAGCGCCCCAACATTTTATATAAATTTAATATTAGTTTATGTTTGTAGCGAATACACAATAATAAATTTCTACTATTTTGTAAAGTTCTTCCTCTTTTTATAAGTCATTATGTCAAGAATGTTTTAACCATGTTGTTTATTTTACCTTATTAAGGTTAACATTAGAATTATTTTCCAATTTAATCGTTCTTACTATGAAATATCATTTGGCTAAACGAACGGACTGAATTAACTAGTCTACGTCATTTTATTCTTTAACTCGAAGTTTTTTAATCCTGTGCGATCCCCTCCCCGGCCTCCCCCGCCATTCCACTCCGCAGGCTGTAAACTAGTTTTTAAAAAACTAAGTGCCCTAGTTTGAAGATTTTCAAAACGAACTGAAAGAAGGCTTATGCTCAATTAATGATAACATAAAGATTTTTTTAATAACATATAAGAATTGTAGCAAGAATGTTTAATTATAAAACTTGGTTTGGCTTCAATGTTATTCTTAATTGTAAAAAATTTAAGATTACAACAAATTTGTATACTTACGGATTTTACGTACAACCAATAATAATTGTTTCGGATTACTTTCCCTGAAGGATATGGATTGTGTAATTTCAGAATAAAGGTTCTTTGATTTTTTTATACGAAAAACCCATACCAACGAGTTTTATTTTCTTATACAAATTATGATTCCCTACACATAATTAACCGATACTCCCATAAAATCAATTAGTATTTTTGCATAATAAAATAATTTTATTTCATTTGAACGATTTATTAAAATTTACTCATTTGAAATATTTTGAATCAAGAAAACTGCAAGGAAGTGAGCCTTAGACTGTTTCAATAATAATTTTAAATGCAATGTTCGTAAGGGAAAACAACAACACAGATTTTCTGGGTTGTACTATGCTGGTTCGATGCTCAAATATTTTTGTTCCGTGGAGAAGGGTCGGGGTTAAACTGGTCCGAAGGGTAGCATGCAGGTAGTTATAGGATTTCCTGACAATGTTGTTAACCCCCATCCCCCAACCAGTGGATTTACCTTAATCTCAGACTCAGTTCTCTTACAGTCACAGCATAATGTAGTTCTCAAACTTTCCAGAACATTTGATCTAATGATGTGTGCCCCAATTGTACATCCTGTTAGTTTCAACCTTTTGAACTTCTAAATATTTTCTTTATAATTTCTTTTAAATTTTACAATCATACTTTTAACTTAAATCTGTCTGCTTTACAAATGTAACTTGTTTTCAAATTAACTGTCTGCTTTGTTTTTAAATATTATTTTAGTTGATTTATTTCTTTGTGATGACCATTGATTACAAACAATAAAAATAATAATAATGCTACTATTTTAATTTATACGCATTCGAAGAACTGCCTATGTACAACCCCTAAAAACAACAAATATTAATTGGTATTATTTCTTTAAAACTAGTGAGCTGAAATTTGGTACTTATTAATTTTTAGAAAATATTTAAAGACGTAAGCTGATTAAAACTATCCTGATCTATGCATTCGTACATTAAAGACGTATCTGGGCGATCTGCAACATCCAGCTAAGGCTTTGATTTACCAGTTTGTAGATTTAACGGTTGAAAAAGAAGACGCTCTTCACTCTAAATGCTTTATTTTTTAATGATTTAATTTATTCAGCCCACATAACGTGACGAAGACGATTGATGGGCAGTCAATGAACAATAAATTAAATACCAAACTAATTGAAAATACTTGTAATAATTCACTTTCGTGAAATAAAAGATGGAAGAAAATGAGAGAAAATATTACAATTATGTAACATCGTGATGCAAAAAAATTCATCGTAGCAAATCATGGGTATTCAGCTAGTAAAATATAAAATTAAACTTGGTTCAATAAAAACAAATACAGAAATAAACTTAACATTTTATTAATACACAAAGGTACATTACATTATTTATCTCCAGATGTTGGATCTGTGATTCTTTTATGGTGATACGCAGCAAATGTTTCACCCACCAGCAATGGAAACACTAGGGTAGCTTCTGCATAGATCTAAAATGAAATATTTAACTATAAGCAAAGTGATATCACAAAACATATACATTTTTTTGCGCATTGTCAAACTTATTATTCTGTTAATCTTTCAAACTTTTTAACTAGCATAAAAAACAAAGCAGTCGTCGGACAGAAGTGAAACAGCAGTCATCGGACTGGGACTGCCATCATAAGTAAAAACAGTCATGGTTATACATTTTCGGGTGTATTGGTGTAATCTGAAATTTGATCATTTTAGAAATATCACCAAGTACTCTAATTTAACACAACTTATAAAATTAGGAAGTGCAATGTCCATTTCAGAGGTATTACTGAGTAAACTATTTTAACTCAACTTACAAAGTGAGGAAGCACAATGTCCATTTCATCGGTGGCGTGATGTGACTAAACCGATACAGCTATTGAGTTTAAGCCTTTGAATATTTAACTGAATATTTTACTTCGTTGATTTCTTCTTCTTTTACGATCAGCTGTTACATTACACTTCTGTTTTATATTAGTACGTGTCTAAACCAATGAAGTAGAAGAGATAAAAAATGAAAGTGTTTCACTTTAAGTTCGTATATTTTACCTCATTAACCCTCCCAGTGGCAGACTGCCCAAAGTGACATTCTCTCAGGCGCAAGATGCATCTATTTGACAATTAGCGAGAATTTGCATAATCGATAATTTAACCAACTTAAAATCATCCAATTGCAATAAAACTGGCACCATTGGAAAGGAAATGAATTAAACTTTAATTTTTGTATTTACAACTTTTTCGTAAAACGTATATTTACATACGTAATCATCGTTTTAAAATATGCAAATCGGTCTACAGCTCTTTCCGTGCGCGAATGTGCATACAATTGTACTGTTATTTCCCACTTCTTCAACGTTTAAGACCATCTACAATAATGTTTTTTGGCAATTATAACGATACCATTGGATTCGTCAAGATTTTATCTTTCTGTTGGTGTCTTCCAATCAGATGTCAGTATAAAATTAGTATTTTTTTCCAAGAATTACTGTAAACCCTTGCGAATGGACGTTTCTCAACCAATGAAACAGCCCATTTGTCAACCGATATTGGTAAGGCACTGCCTTATGTTTTGACAGATTTCTTTACACCATTTTGTAGAGCAAAGTCTGAAGTTTGTAACGGTGGGAAGTAATCTAGAAATAACCGGTTTTTTGTCTGTCTAGACAACAGTTGAAATGTACGTTCTGGTGAGAAACTCTAGCGCGTATGTTCTCACGCTATTAAAATGTCCCGTCTTATACGCAGAGTGTAGCGTAGCGGCTTTTCATTAGATTGATGTCATTTTGTTATTTAAATAAATATAACTCAAACACTTTTGTGAACTAAGGAAAGACAAATATACCGTTCTTTTCTTTGATTTATCTTCTACACTTTGTTATAATAATATTTCATTTTTGGGCAAAGCATATATTAGTAAATGACGTTACAATCTTTTTCTTTTCTTTCCGGAGCGAGGGTGGAAGCTCTGCCAGCCAACATCAAGGGTCGGCACCTCTCGATAGTGTGGAGATCGCATCCACTAAACCACCCCCGCTCTGTCATCGACGCCATCCTGGGACTGCTGTGGCATTACTTCAGGATGGTCGCCTGACTATCTGTATGTTTTCACCTATATTCTACTCTTTCTTCCTTTTGGCTTAACACCGATCTTGCCCATTTTGCAACTTCTCGCCACTGGTGTTTCTTGGCCATCATAAAATTGGCAATGGAAGCCACATCTGGTACTATCCCTACCTTTTTTTTCAGATCATTCCTATCTCTCTGCCATCGTAGGCAATGGAAGAACGTATGTTCCACGGAATCTTCTTCTCCACAGTATTTACACCTAGGATCTTCCCGAATTTTGAAACGGTGTAGATAGACGCCGAATTCGCCATGTCCCGTGAACAGCTGAGTTGTGTAATAGTCCATCTCTCCATGTTTCCTTTCGTACCACTTCCCTACGTCAGGGATTAGTCTTTTGGTCCATTGTCCCACTTCTATGTTTAGTGACCATCGTGCCTGCCATTTTTCCGTGGTCATCTTCCTCAGCTCCTTCCTCGGTATAAAATTCTGCGCCATTTCTTTAACAGTCCTCTCTTCCACAAGCAGATCAATTGGTGGCATTCCTGCTATTACCAAAGCCGCCAAAGTCGACACCGTCCTATAGGCACTTATTGTTTTTATTGCCATTCTTCTCTGAATTACTTCTAACATGGCTTTGTATTTTTTAAATTTAAGCGCTTTCCGCCATACTGGAGCTGCATACAGTACTATCGACATCGCTGCTCCTGCTAAGACTTTTCTTTTACTACTCCTCGGACCCCTAAGGTTAGTCATCAGTCTTTCTAGAGACTTCACCACTCTCACCGTCTTTTCCGAAACCTCTCTAACATGCTCCGTCATTTTCGCACCTCTATCAAACGTCACTCCTAGGTATTTCACTCCTTTGCTTTCCATTACCTCTTGTCCTAAAATCAGTATTGTAAAGTTCCTTATACTTCTTTTAGCCACCAGCAAAACTACTTCCGTTTTATTTGGTGCAATTGCCAAATCCATCTTCTCTAGCCAATCGCAGATTTTTATTGCTGCCTCATTTATTTTGGTCTCTAAGTCACACGCATTTTTCGCTCTGGCCTAGGTTTGTTACCAGTCGTGTACTTAGAACATAAAAACTGTTTTTTTCAAAATAAAAAATTTGAAATTGATAAATGTTTGTATACAGTAATATTTAGAACTAAATTACAAAACTTTTTACGCTTACGAAAAAAATTAAAAAATGTTTACTACTTGTTATGTAGGCCTAAAGTTGATCTTTTTCATTTCGTTACTGAACATTTTTTGTTTCTTTAGCTAATAACTTTTACAATTTCAAAATAAACTAACTTTTAGTGGCATATTTGAATTCTTTGAAGTTTCTTCTACAAAAAAGCTATTGAACACTTTTGGATTGGGGTTTATTTACTATTTTTGGCGAATTTTTAAAAATATGCTTGCAAAACGCTAAAAACAGGCTTTTCAATTTTAGCTTTAACCATGCCACTTGGAGGGTTAAAACAGTGCTCAGTGCGCCTAAAGAAGTTTTCATTTCAAAAATTTTAATTTTGTTGCCATATTGGAAGATTGGCAAAACAGATTTTTAAATACCATGAAAAAGCATAAAGTCCCTCATTTAAAATTTCTTACATGATAAAGAATTACAGAGATACTAATAGTATCTATATATATATATATATATATATATATAAAAGCCAAATCCACTGACTCACTGATCACAATTTCTCAAAAACTACAGAACGGATTGGAACGAAATTTGGTATGTAGCTTCCTCTAAGGACGTAGGTGCTGATAAGAAAGGTTTTAAAAAAATTTGGAATTTTAGGGTAGGTTTGGGGGGTCAAAGTTACTAAAAAAAACCACCGAACGGATTGGAACGAAATTTGGTACGTAGCTTCCTCTAGGTAGGTGCTGATAAGAAAGGTTTTCAAAAAATTCAAAATTTTATGGTAGGTTTGGGGGGTCAAAGTTACTAAAAAAAACCACTGAACGGATTGGAATGAAATTTGGTATGTAGCTTCCTAGGTGCTGGCTATGAAAGGGTTTAAAAAAAATCAAAATTTTAGGGGAGGTTTGGAGGTTTTGGGGGGGAGGCGTCAAAGTTACTAAAAATCCCCATAAGGAATACATAGTGTAATATATTTATTGATATAATATATTTTTTGTTAATATACATTTAACTTTGATTTGTCTATCTTTGCAAAGCCGGATCGGGCCAGCTAGTCTATGATAAAATTATCACTTTGTTCGTAAAAAATGTCAAACCCAATACAGTAGAACCTTTGGACCAACTAGGACCAAAGCCAAGGAGGATTAACCAGAGAGCAGGGGACAAACAATAAACTAAAACGTTTACAGACAGAAAATCTATTTATTTACTGCAATTCTAATAGTATTAGAAATACATTTGAACAAACAAAAAAAAGAAAACAGTTTGGGATCGCCACAGAAGTGGAAACTGTCATGAATATAAATTGTTGGTTATTTTTAACCGAAATATGATTATTATTTTTATCTTGTCCCATTTAAAATTGAAATATAAAAAATAACATAAACATGATTGCCTATAGTCAAACAATGCAATATTTAAAAAAAACACAATATTTTCAGGTTCGAACCAACACATGTTTCTTTAATTCATAATAATTCATTACCATAGCAACCAAGTTAGGAAATTTAGACATTTAAAAAATGAGAAAGCACTATGTCCACTTTAGAGGTATCACCATGTACACTAATTTAACACAATTTACAAAATTAGGAAGTGCAATGTCTATTTCAGACGTATTACATAAATAAACTATTTTACACAACTTCATTTCATCGGCTGCGTGACATGACTAACCCGATAAAGCTCTTGAGTTTCAGCCTTTGAATTTACCACTGCCTATTTTATTTTGTCGATTTGTTCTTCTTTTACCATCAGCTGTTACATTAAACATCTGGTTTATATTAGTACATGTTTAAACCAATGAAGAAAAAATCACAGACGAATTCCAAAACGCAAAGCGCCTCACCAATTCGTATATTTTTTTAGATCATCCAAAAAGTACTTGGTGCGCCTAAAGAAGTTTTCACTTCAAGAAATATATTTTATACCGAAACAAAAGTATGTAAAGTCTACTTTTTAAAGAACAAAAGTTGTAAGGCTCTGCTTTCTTCATCTTTAGTTTCACTTGCGCAATCACAAATCTGCTTCAGCACAAGGAGGTCAGTTGGTGTAGTTTTCAACTGTCCTTTGAAATCATTTAGAAACAAAAATTCTCAGTATTGTTTCTATTTTTCTTCCTATCAGACATGGTCTAAGTCCCTACTCCGAACTCAGCAGCAATCTTTTTGAACGGTTCATCTTTATCTATTACACACAATGCTTCAGTTTTTGTTTGCACTGTCATAACAATTTTAAGTTTTGTAGCCATTGCAAAAAAGCCTAGTATGCAATTCGCAGTGATAACAAAGCAGATGAACACAAGCAAGAGTGTTGCACAACTGAAGTGAACGAAAAACAAGACCAATAGTGTTATCTGTGACTGAAAGTTCAGAACATGTTTTTGAGAACAGTTCCCCAGACTAATCCGTTCTTACAGAGAACAGTTCTCTGTGTGTTGCTCTCTGTTTCTAAGATACAACCAATAAAACAAGTAATCTGTTCCCAACATGTTACCTCAGCTGCTCTATGTATAACGTCACAACTACACTAACCAAAAGATTACAGATTCTCACTGTTCTTTGTAGGCCAATGAAAATGCACCTTTTCTGTTCTCTAAATATTCTCCGTGATGTAGCCTAGTTTAGCTGTTCCCGGCATCTATTCTGAACTTTCCTTACACTCCCAGTTTGCATTAAACGATGCTTTGCAGTCTGCTACTGTTCTGTTATTCCTGCTGTTTATGTTGTTTTCCCGCTCTAACGTTTGTGCCGGCGTGTGTGGTTGTGCTATATATAGTGGTTTTGTATTTTTAAATAAAACTGTTTAGTGTTTAAATAGTTTGACAATTTTATTAGTTGTTGAACATAACATTTATTTTTTTTTAGTTTTAAAACATTACACTATTTTAGTTGTTCTTTGCTAAAGGTTGCCAGAAAACCAAAACATCGTTAATGTACTATAATTATAATAAGTTATTTTTAAAATTAAAAATTTATATTGAAATTTAATGTACCTGGGAAATCTTAGCTTCATTTTGCTAAAACTTTATAATTTGCTGAGCATTCAAAATTTTGTTGGTGATATGTATCTCAATTTATCTGTGCTTTAAGAACAGGTATAAATAACAGTTCCCAAAGTAGAACAGAATAGTTCCATAGAGTTGACTGATCCAGCACATCTCTAGTGACTGAAGCGTAACTGGCAATGACTCGTCTTGTTATGCAGTCAGTACAATACAACTGCATAGTGACTGCTGATGCTTATGAACATAATAGTGCAAACTTTTTTGGCATTTTCATACATAGCATAACTTTTTTTCCCGAACTGGTCCAGGTTGTGCTAAGATTCGGGTGAAAGAGGGCGGACTTATTGTAGTAAATTTGTGCACTCTAGACTTAAGGTATACCACAGTAGTTTTATTAAAACATAATGGGTAGTTTTTGAGGAGTTAAATAACAAAAATTACTTGAAGTCATGGATATATGGGCTAAAGCCCTAGAAATTCCTTAGCTGAAATTAGTTTACAAAGTATTGACATCTTTAGTTATGTAGGAGGAGGAACTGAAACTGTAAATTTACCTTGATAGGATTGGCTTCCTTTTTTATCTTCCCCCAAGATATTGCTTCATCTGGTCGAGCACCACTATCACTTCCATCGAACTCGGAAGCAGTGTTTATAAATACTGCGTAGTCGGCACCATTCCTCTGAATAAAACGAGATTAAAAGTTTAAAAAATCAAAAACAGAAAATGATTTACAGAAGTATTCAAAATGTAATAATGATTTGCAGAATATTAGGCAGGGGCAAATGTTTATATGAAAACACTTTTTAATGTCTAATAATTTATAACCAAGTTCTTTTGTAAACTCAACCTATTGGGCTAGGAATAGAGAACTGTTCCATATGTAACAAAGATCTGCTTTACCTATCTTATTTTTCAATGTTTGTCACTAGATTATCTACAGAGCTTTCTGTTTACATTGTCATATATGCTAAAATGATAAAGAAGTCATTCTAATATAGTTCAAAGGGGATATGAAAAGTAGAATACATATTTAAGGCTTTACTCTTGAATTGTTTATTTTATTTGTGACTTCATCTTCCAACAAGGAGGTTGATATGTTATCTATCTATATAAAAGCGAAATGGCACTCATTCATTCATCAGCAGAACTAAAAATCTACTGAACCAAATGAGTTCAAATTTGGCATGCATGTTCAGTTGGACCTTTAGACGCGCACTAAGAACGGATTTTGAAAACATCCCAAAGATACGCCCAATATTCGTGTTTTTCTAGCGATTTTTTGCGTTTTCTCAGCTTTTTCGAGAACTAATTGGCAGAAAATGTTGAAATTTGGTACTTAGGTTCGTTTAAGGCCTAAAAGTAGTCTGTTAAAAAATGTTTGAGATTCTCCCAAAATTACGCCAGAAATAGGCGTTTTTGCATTTTTCCTTGCGTTTTCAATGCGTTTTTTATCATCCTCAAATTACGCCCGAACGGATTGGAATGTTTGTGTAGTTTTTTATTATTTATTAATGTTGTGTGGGTGAGAGATGTAATGTATTTTTATGGGATGTTTTTTCCTATTAGTAGAAGTTTGCAAATTATTATTTAGATAAAATTATATAAATGTTTATAGCAACTTTGAAAAGTCACAGAGATACTTTTAGTGTCTATAAAACTGAGACTTTAAATGATATTATAAAATAAAAATAATGATTCATTTGTTTTTTTTTGTTGAGGATAATAATGCTCTATCTTTTTTAAATTATTCATATGTAATAAAGGTGGTTTAGTTGCAAAAATTCAATTCACTCCAAAATATTCACTATAGGCCTACTTATAAAAGGTCAAACATAAAAACTTTTTTTTTTTTTAAGATAAACTTATAGGACTTACGTTTTTTATTGATGGTAAAAATTATAATATAGCTTGAATACCCTGGTTTTCCTAGGTATAGAAAATTTTTTAAGATTCCAGCTCAAAATTTTAGTAAACATTTTTATTTTGTTTCTATTTATTCATCTTTTTAGAATGACTATTCATCCCAAGGTTCCAGGAAACAAATTAGGACGAATTTGACACTATTGGACTTTTAAAATTAATTATTATTAATAATTATAATTATTTTTACTTGTTACTACCTTCCCACCCAGATGTTTGTAATTTTTTTACAGAATATTTTGTAAAACAGTACGGTTTTGGTCATTTTAACTACTACGGCAGTAGTTTGCACATAATAAATAACTGCTACTCCACTCGGTCAAGGCCTACAGAATTACAGTAAGCAGCAATAGAGTAGTCCGAAATAATGTATCTTCTTTGTTTATACTATTTAGGTATGACTATTGCTTTAATTTTAGTATAAGATGTACTTTGTTGAAACAGTTTAACTCAAAAACTGTTTATTCAATTCAAATTTAAACTTTTAAAATAAGTGTTATATATTGCCGTCTGTAAGATTATCACAACATTATAGATAGAAGATTATATGTTTATTTTTGTTTAAACGTAACACGTTTTATTTTCAACGATGAATGATTTCCTGGAAAAGCTTGAGAAATACAAGATGTGATCAAAAATACGGTGAATAATTGTATTACAAAGGAATAAGCTTACATAGAATTTTAATTAATCTCCTTCAAAATAGTGTCATTGGCTAACGATGCACTGGAAGGGTTTCAGCTGCTGGGTCGTTGCCATCTCAATGTCGGGAATCATGGCAAAACGTTTTCTTTTTAGCACGTTTTATATTTTTTGGAAAGAGCCAGAAGTTGCATGGTGCTAAATCTGGAGAGTAAGGCAGATATGGACCGACAGGAACACTTTTTCCGGCCAAAAACTCACGTATCAAAAGCTACTTGTGGCACTACGCCTTGTCGTGATAAAGAAGAAAGCCCATTTTTTATGGTCTCTTTTTTTGCACATCGTTTTGCAAACGTTCCAGTATCCTCTTGTAAAATTCGGAGTTTATAGTTGTTCCCCTTGGAACAAACTCACATCATACTATGCCATCACTACAATGAGCTTGACCTTGATGTTCAACTTTGACTGACGGGAGATCTGGTTTTCCTTTGAGAACTCTGAATTTTTATCTCAGGATTCTAGCCAAGGACTCAACTTTCATCTCCAGTTACAATTTTTGCCATTAAGTCCGGATCTGCATGAAGACATTTCCTGCAATCTGAGACAATTTTTCTTCTGTTCATCGGTCAATAGACTGGGAAAAAAACATTTTGCACTCACTCGTCTTATTTGCAAATTATCAGCTAAAATGCATTGCATGAACCTGTACGAGATGTTAAGTTCTTCGATAAACTCTCGAATATTGCTTGCCTGTTTGAACAAACAAGTTTGGTCACTTTTTGCAAGTTTCATATGTTTTTGAGGTTGAAGGATGTCCCGAATGTTTCTTATCTTCAACCCACTCATTTCCGCTTTTAAATCGCTCATACCACTTATCTTCAGAGTTACCACATTATCACCAAACACTAATTTTAACATTTCATGAGATTCTTTGGCACTTTTTTTGTAAAAAAACCTTAATGTTAATGTGTTGTTCGAAATCCACAGACACACAACCTCACTCTAGCTCAAACTCAATTTTGCAGAGGGCCATATATTAAATTTAGAATGTGTAGGCGGGCCAGATTCAAATTTAAAAATAGTACTGAATTGTTATAACATTTTATTTATTCAGATTTATACGGTTGTTAAAAATCGTATCAAAGTTATAAAAGAGGGTAATTATTTTGAGCTCAAAGATCCAGATACCTGACTTCTCTTGTTTTTGGCAAGCTCATTGATGTCAGGTATCATATCCGTTGTAATTATTTTAAGAATTGATTGGAGATATTCATTCGTAAGTCTTGTGCGATGTTTGTTCTTATTTATTTTCATGACGGAAAACATCTGCTCACATAAATAAATACTACCAAACATGCACAAAATGCGTGCTGCATGCTTTTTTAATTCCAGGTAGTTATCCAAACTCTTGAAATATTATGTATAAAATGTAAGAGTGTTAACCTCTTTAAATTTGTCTTTCAAAATACTGTCTGATTGAAGATCTATCAACTCCATTTGCAAATGAACTGGTGCCTGTGAAGCTTCAAAATTGAATGGATTGTTGAAAATTGGGAATTCCATTTCATTCATTTTGTGGAAGTCTTCAAAAACGATTGTAGAATTCCATGATCAGATTTTGCAGAAGTTGAGAATATTGATCAATTTTTTTTTGTTCACTGTGCCAAATGATTTTAAATGAGGGAAATGATCCAAAGTTTGATTTTTTACCTGTTTTTCCCACAGCCTCAACTTTGTTTCAAAGTCTTGAATACATGAATACATTTGAGTGACAATCAGATTTTTACCCTGTAACTTTACATTCAGATCAGTCAAGTGTTTATTCATATCTACCAGAAAGGCACAATCAACCCACCAGTCATTGTCATAATCAATTGGGTTGCCTTTTTCTAACATGAAAGCTTGAATAGGGTCACGTATGCAAAAATCTTTCTAAAACTACTCCTCGACTGAGCCAACGAACTTCGGTGAAATAAGGGACATCAGAAAACTTTTCGTCCAAATCTTGTGAAAACTGCCTGAACTGTCGGTGATTTAGTCCTCTGCTCCTTACAAAATTTACTATTTTAATTATAGGTTGCACGACATGGTCCATTTTTACTTTTTAAATGTTTGGATGCCAATGATTTCTGATGACTTATAAATAGAAATCCCACAAAATTCCCTGATGTTTTCTGTTTGAATTTAGTTACAACGCCCGAATGTTTGCCAGCCGTATGCCTGCTAGAACCTTTTTTCTATTGTTTGTTTGGCGCCTAGAAAAATGGAGTGGGGCATTTAGAAGAAATGCACGCTATGTAATGGAAATGAAACTGCCTATACGGGTGTAAAAGCTTTGAACAAAAAAAGAGATAGAGAGAGATATTAATAGTAGTAACAGATTTGTCTATTAAGTAAAATTAACTAAGACTTTCTCTCTTGTCTAGGCACGTGCTGCCTTTGAAATTACTTACAAATGTAGTGTGCGTATTTTAAAACTTCCGTAGAGGAATCAAGTGAAGTCTAAAACCTCTAAAAAACATGATTCTTCTTTCTCTGACACATTGCGATCGCGGCCTGTATCTTTGACACCTTGCTCTAAAAGCTGATAGACAAGTCAGAACGTGTTTAAACTTGACACTGCCTGACTTAACAGATCAGGCTATCGGACACATTAGATCAAATGGATGTAGCGTCAGCAGTTGCTGCTAAAAAAAATTAATTCACCATATTTTTTATCACACCCCGTATTTCTTAATTTTTAATACGGGCACAGCTTCACAACTGCTACTATTTAAATATAAATGAATATTAAATTTGTTAGTGAAAATTACAAATTATTATAAATGCCTACTTTATATATAATACTTTACCATTAAATTAGCATTACAGATATGATGCTTGATTACTCCACCACCAATAACAATAATACCAGAGTTTGCAGCTTTTACGGCCATCGTGTTTAACCTGCGTAGGTCTGGAAGAAAAACAATAACTATTGTATAAGGTGTACTGAATTTACTGTGTTCTAAACTAAACACTTATTAAATTTAAGCTTAAATACAAAACTTAATACAAGCTTATATAGTAAAACAAAGGTTGTATTGACAACAAAGCTTGTGTTCTCATGTTTTAGGTTTGTTGTTTTCATACTGAGACAATAGCTTAGTGAATTAATCAGGTAAAATAAATGAACGAGAGAAGTGTGAGTTCAACTCACCTGCCGTAAAAGTTTTACCAAAATGATATTAATAATAAAAATGTATTGACATCTATACTTATTGTATAAGGTATGTCTATTAAAGGCTTTAATTCTACCTTATGAACAAACCTGTCGGAACAAGGTCATGCATGTGTGGTGACCTTGAAAAGTCTGAACTCGCAAAACGAGATACTTTGTGAATTTCAGTTGTTGTGTTTTCTGAAGTGTGCCAGAAAAATGCTGAGTTTAAAAGTAGAACAAAGTGTAAATTTAAAATGTTTAGTTCAACGCCAACAGCATGTTTTGAAATGCTTACCACAGCTTATGGAAACTATTGGCTGCCTTTTGTTTGTGTGTTTGAGTGGCATTAAAGATTCAACAGAGAACTTGATAGTGTCAAAGATGATAAACAACCTGGACGACCTGGCATTTCAAAAAACGAAGAAAATAAAAAAACAATCAGTCATGTTGTTTAAAAATACAGCCGACTTAGTGTTAGAACAATAGCTGAATCTGTTAACACTGACAAAAATACACCGCATAGAAAATTTTGCAAGTGTTCTCATCCCAAAGCTAAAAGAATGTTGCAAGGATCTTGTGTTGACATTCTGGACCAATTTGAAGCGCAGATCCAAATATGTTTCAAGAAGTCAATCACTAGTGACAAAACCTAGATCTTCCAGTAATTGATTGATTGATTGGCCTCATTACTGGCGCACAAAGTTTAGCAAGGCTGAGGTATACATATCAGTTGTCCTACCTACATTCACACTAAATATAAAATACATTAACATTTCAAGGAATAGAATGGTTGAAATCAGATTGAATAATGAATACACAAGATATAAAACACATAAACACTATTATTTACAACTTTTACAGACAAAACAAAAGTATACTACTTAACAAACACTTAAGGAATCAAACAACAGTGGTATAAGTAGCCTACCCTCTCACCGAGTAAAATGCCCGCTCCGTGAGGTATTTAAAATTTGTATATCAAATTCATTAATGGAATTAATTTCTTTCAAATAATGAGGCAGTCCATTATACAACTTCAAACCTGAGTATTACAGCTCATGTTCAAACACATTCAGTCCATTGGGTATTGAAATATTTGTTGATGGAAGAAATACTCATCTACGTGCTGAATTAAAAAAGCTCGTCAAAGCAAGTCAAAATTCATAGCAATATTCATTGAATTTTTCGATATCAAGTGTGTAGTTTTGGAAGAATGGGTTCCAAAAGTTAACTAGCATTATTATAACCAAGTTTTGTTTTGATAAACCTGAGAGAAAGAGATGGGGAAAATGGCCATAGCTGTGGAAAAATGGTTTCATTTTTTGCCAGAAGCTTTGCCAACACATCACTTCCTATGAAGCACCGAAAGAACATTACTACACCTGAAAATCCTCCATGTTTGCCGAATTAGCACCAATCGATTTTTATTTTAAAAGTTAAATCAGTACTTAAAGAGACATGTTTTCAGTGAGTTGATTTTCTCTATGCCATTAAACAGTTTTAAAAAGGCATTACAATTATTGTAATACATATAAATAAAGTCGAGTTGTGGGTTATTTAATCAGTCTTGATAAATAATAGACATGTATAGTAGAGCCGCGGTTATCCGAGCCCCGACTAATCGAGGTAGTAAAACAAAATAAAAAAACTTCGGTTTGCGGTAGACGCATGCGTTAATTTAACTGCGCAAAGTGAAATCCACATATAGCGCCAAATCTACAGTAGGCCTACTGTACTTATATTAGTCGCATAATATTTTGTCAAAAATGGTTCCGGTAAATAAAAAGCACAGTTTTTAATTATTATTAAATACTGTACTGTACAATACAGTAATTCCAATGCTTTACTAATTATCAATATATAGGCTAATTAGGATTGTTTATATTTTAATGTATTTTTACCGTTACAAGTACTGTTTATTCAAGAGAATAATAGATTTTCAAAATAAATAACACATTTAATTTATTTATAAGTATTGAACTAAAATAATAAACAATCAAACAAATGACTTGAATAAATAATAATATTAATCGGGTAGTCAAATACACTTAGTAGCGTTAGACAGACGTCTGTGATTATTGTTTACGCGATGGTGATGTCATCGTGCCTTATCTTGCACCTGCTTCTATCCAACCTTCTAGTGTGTCTAACGTCTACCCTACCCAGCTTACCCCCCCTCTCACACATCTTCTTTAGTTTTTGTGAATACAGTACTGTAGTTTGATTCAGTATCAAGTAAAACCTTGCTCTTAAAACGTTGCACGTGTCATACTGCATATCGTTTGTTTAGTTTTCAAGTGAGCGAGTTCCGACAGAAAACACTTCTTGACTTCTTCAAAAAATAATTTTTTTACTGGAACATGTACTGTAGCCTATGTATGTCTTTTTATCATTTAAAATTTTTATTTTATTTTCATTTGGACACTTTGTTAATCATTAATACAATTTTGTTAATGCTTTTTCACTAAATGTCACTTTGTTTAATAAAACTCATACATTACTTGCTGTGTTATGGCAATGTGCAGTGTAAACCAGTTAAAACTTCTTAAAGTAATCATTTTTTATCTGGAACGTGTACATGTATGTACATATGTAGCCTATGTCTTTTGTATTTATTTTTATTTGGACTTTAGTTTTTAATTTGATAATACTGTAGATGCCTTTTACACATCTTTGACCACATTTTCATTGATTTCACCAGTTTACCATATGTTTCCCTCTTGATTTTTGACAGAGTCCGTGTTATCCGAGTTTTCGCTTATCTGAAGTACCCTCGGTCCAGATTACCTTGGCTCTACTGTACCTTGTACTGAATTATACTCTGAAGATAATGAACACTGAGGTGATGGTTCTTATAAACACAATATGCAGCGTGAATGAACTTTTCAAACAAAAATGTAGTTTGGATTTGAAATTGTTGGAAATATAATTTAGTAGGCCTACATCTAACCACAGGTTTAAAAAAATGGTAACTGCAAAATTTTGAAAAATAGAGAAAGGAATGGGTTCTTAGTACAAATTTTTTAGAGTATATTTACAACCACAAAAAAAATCTAAAAAAAAAAAATACTTCAACATTTTTTAAAGATGAGTGAATGCAAAAACTTCAAATTCTAAAAATAATTCTGAAAAAATGAACTAAACATAGTTGCTATGAAATAAAATAAATGAAATGAAAAGTAGTTTATTCGAACATTTTCTAGGAATTATTTCAGCCATCATATCCAGTAGCGATGGTCATTACTTACACAGTCGCTCCTTATCAACATATTATGTAGGCTATTCAGCTTTCATATGTTTATGTTCTGTTTATCCTTGGATTTAGTATTTACTTTCAAATAAA
>JAGFPH010000168.1:392733-429487 GCA_018207615.1 Philaenus spumarius | reverse complement strand
TAAATATTATTTGATAAGATTAACAATAAATGAAATCATGTAGGCCTATATTTTTTATAAATATTTTACCAACTGATTTTTACCTTGTATAATATCCAAGACCAATCCTGGGTTTTTATAGGAATGGAAATACATCATGTCTCCTAAACTGCCATCAGTAAGTGCTGGACTAAATACAGGAATGTTGTTTCTTGCTGCCCAATAATAAATAGAACTGGGATCATTTACTTCTAGACCTAGACGGTGAATCATCTTCGATGGAGTCCATAACGTACCCTGAAATTATAACTTCCAAACAAAACTAATTTCAAAAACGCTTCCTTTTATTAATACTGTGTATAGCAATTCTTCAATAACAAATCAGAGTTAGTTTTTTATTTAGAATTTAATATAAATTGTATTATTACAGCTGAAATAAACATGTTAAATAAAATAATGACAGTGTTTATATAACTACTTTCTGTAGGTAAAATATAAAAAGAAATTATAATAAAAGCATTAAATATCCTAATTATAACCTTTAACTCGTTCGCTACCATAGTTCAACGCCATAGACTATCATGACACTACTAAAAATTATACATAGACTGGGACAAACAGTTGTGACATTCGCCATAGACCATGAGTATGATTTTGTTCAAATGAGTTAATATACTTTTGAATAACCTAAAACGTATGTCAAGCAATACCTATTTTTTTTTACTGTTTTCAGCATTTTTTAAAACGTCCCCAGGTAAAATATTATTAAGCGGAATCCACACTATACAATTTCTAGCTTTAAAAAAAGTAAAAGTTGCTGACCAATTACCACATATGAGCGGCAGACATTCCTACATAATGATACCAATAAATCAGATCGCTAAAATATACTAGTAATTCAAAATTAGCTACAAAATAACACTGCCAAAATATGAGACATCAGTCTATTTCAATATAGACCAGGCATCGAACATTTGTGGCATCAATCTGTTGATAGAAACTGGCTGTCGCATGTATGCGACACTAGTCTATTCGTACTAAAATATGTTCCAATGGCTGTAGCGAACATGTTAAGTACATTATTGCCAGCCGGGACGCGGCCGATCCGACATAACGAAATCCGTGTTAGCCGGAGAAAGAGCATAAAACATCAAAAAATGAAAATATACTGTATACTTACAATATTTTCATTTATTACGGAGAAAAACACTTTAAAAATATTTACTGGTCACAATAAAACAAAAAACATATCTGTGGACTTACGGTATGTCTACTTTTTGGGGAAAAAACTTGTAAGTTTCTATTTTGTCAGCTTCGAGTAATGTTTACATGCCGCACGGCAAACAAACTCGGTTGCTCGAACTCGGCGGTAACACGATCACCGAGCAGTACGCAACGATCATGCGCTCGTATAAAGTAATAGCGCTACCAAAATGAATATTTTTATTTATAGCAAACTGGTCCAGGTTACCCGGAGACTTAACGAGGTTGTACTGTAATACCTTATGCAATAATCATACTTGATAATCTAGTACTAATAGTATATGTCATCTTCAAATTCAAAAAGAGTAGATAACATTTTGTTTAACCCTCAAAGTGGCAGACTGCAGTCTCTCGGGCGCAAATGCAACCCGCTTGAACATTAGCAAGAATTTGCATATATTTAATCCACTTAAAATCATCCAATCGTAATAAAACTGGCACCATTGGAAAGGAAATGAATTAAACTTTAATTGTTGGATTTACAACTTTTTTTGTTAAAACGTATATTTACATACGTAATCATCGTTTTAAAATATGCATATCGGGCTACAGCTACTTCCGCGAGCGAATTTGCATGCAATTGTACTGTTATTTCCCACTTCTTCAACGTTCGAACCCACCTACAGAAGTATTTATATCGAGATTATAAAGCTACCATTGGATTTGTCAAGATTTTATCTTTCTAATGGTGCCTTCCAATCAGATGTCACTATTTTACAGGATTTATTCAAACCATTTCTGTAAACCCTTGCGATTGGACAGTTTTTCAACCAATGAAACAGCCCATTTGTCAACCGATATAATGCCTACTATATCACATGTTTTGACAGATTGCTTTACACCATTTCGTAGAGAAAAGATTGACCTTTCTAACGGTGGGAATTGAACTAGAAGTAACCAGTTTTTTGTTTGTCTAGACGGCAATGAAAAGTACATAATTAGGGCATTCTAGTGAGTCAGTCTGGCGCATGGGTTCCCACGGTATTCAAGTGACCCTTCCTGCCCGTAGTATATCGTCGGGGAAGTTTTATTAGATTGATGTCATTTTGTTATTCAAATAAAGATAACTTAAACACTTTTGTGAACTAAGGAAAGATAAGTATACCGTTCTTTTCTTTGATTTATCCTCTACACTTTGTTATAATAATATTTCTTTTTTGGGCAAAGCATATATTAGTAAATTAAGTTTCAATCTAGGCCTAGTTTTGTTAGCGTTGTGTATTTGGAACATAAAAACTGTGTTTTTCAAAATAAGAAATTTGAAATTGATAAGGATCAAAGTCACAATATAAGACAATTTTAGTCCCTTTATAAAAAAAATATTTTATGACAAAAATTCATTGCTATATTTCTGAAACACTTTTTTCCTTCTCACTAAACAAGTTGCATGATAAAAAGTTACTATTTTTAGTGACTAAAATATGTTTTCTTTCTGAGAAATACAAATCGGTCACTGTCCTTGACCAGCTATCTAATATGTTGAAAGTCCTCTGTCATAGCTCAACCGCTATGGTACTTGCCTCATAAGCAAGACGTCCCGGGTTCAAATCCCGCGGGGGACCACAAAATATTAAAAACCCAAAAAAACATGCTCGTTAGCCGAAAGGCACAAAGTGGCATGGAAAGCAAAAAAAAAAAAAAAAAAAAAAAAAAAATCTAATATGTTGAATAACAAATAAACAAACAAGGAGATCGATAATCGCGGCAAAAACGGCATAGAATAAACGTTTAGGTTATGTGATGATTAATTAATAACCAATATTTGAGCAGAGGACAAGATAACTATGTTTTTTTTTCTTATTCAACACTTGTCCCTAAAACAGTTGAGCAAAGACCGCCTAACGTTAAACGCTGTCTTTACATTATCGATCGCGATAGAATTGGCGCGAACAGTAGTCTGTTGGAAGTTTATTAGTGAACTTTAACTGCTCGCTTAGTTGAAATAGTTTCAATTTGTTAAATTCTTCGAAAAATCACTTAAATTTAAGGTAATTAATAATAGTACCTTAATTGCATGACAAAACGTAAATAGTTTAACCCTAGAACTGGCATGGTTAAAGCTAAAATTGAAAAGCCTGTTTATAGCGTTTTGCAAGCATATTTTTAAAAATTCGCCAAAAATAGTAAATGAACCCCAATCCAAAAGTGTTCCATAGCTTTTTTGTAGAAGAAACTTCAAAGAATTCAAATATGCCACTGAAAGTTAGTTTCTTTTGAAATTGTAAAAGTCATTAGCTTAGAAAGCAAAAAATGTTTAGTAATGGAAGAAGAAAAAACAACTTTATGCCTACATAAAAAATAGTAAAACATTTTTGTAATTTTTTTCAAAATACACAAAAGTTTTATAATTTAGTTCTAAATAGAAATATGTAAAAATATATTTCAATTTCACAATTGTTTAGTTCAAAATAACACTTTGAACGTTTTTACTACATAACCTGCAAATCACGACTAAGTTCAAGCATAGATCATGATAATAAATAGATCTTGCATCCATACGGCAGCAGTGTGGCGAAAATTAGGTTGTCGGGAAAATAGTGCATGATCGCGCCGCGAGGTAGCGCTAGGGAGAAATCATTGGTGTTCACACAGCTTCCGTCATTTCCCCAATAGATCTATCGTCGAATTTCCAGTGGAACGAAATATTGCATTGGATCGGAGTTCTATTAGGTTATCCAAATACAATGGTTCAAGTGACTAGGCCTAAACATTTTTTATTTCAAACAATGTTTTTTTTTATACCAAAAATTCGAGAATGAAATGTAGAATCGAATAGCATTCTACCCAGTTTCAAATAAATTTACATTTTGTAATGAAAAATCAAAATATCAAATCGAGAATTTAGAAACCTAAAACCTTATTTCTAGGCTATCTTATTTCTTCACTTACCGTTTTATTAGAACATCGTTATAAGCCTAATTTAACTCAAACACAATCTACACTTATTTATTTATAACTAAAACACAATATAACACTATTTTATAAACTGTAATAACCATAAAATAACACAAAACAAATGTTGTAACTGAAGTCAACTATACGGGTGACGTTCTGAAATCTGTTCATTTGTAAAGCTTTGTTGTACCAACCTATGAAATCTAAATGTATTGAATTGGACATAGATAAAAACTGTGAAGTTTTTTTTTTTAACCATATATTGTACATTTTAGTGATATATCGAATAAGACTGTAAGAATCGATTCTAAACACGCTTGCGTATTGGCCAAATCTATGACCAATTACAAGCTTTTACCGTATATCCTGTAGAACAGCTGTTTCCAAAGTAAAATGTGTTTTGAAGACATCGTTTTAAAGAGAATCCTCTGCTGAATTCAATGCTGTTATGATCTTCTTCATAAATGACTTCTGTGAGGAGTTGCAAACCGTTGAAAATGAGACAAAGTCTTGACAGTATACGGGGTTCATTGACGCGTGAATCACAGCTGATTTGCATACTAAAATTTTGAGAAACAGTGATTATGTATGTAAATATACGTTTAAAAAATATATATATTTAAAAAAGTTTTAAATACAAAAATTAAAGTTTAATTGATTAGCTTTCCAACGGAGCCGGTTTTATTACGATTGCTCGATTGGATAATTTTAAGTGAATTAACTAACGGAATATGCAAATTTATGCAAATTCTCGCTATTGTTCGAGCTTGTTGCATTCTACGCCCGAGAGAGCGTTCCAAAGTGCAGTCTGCCATTTACAGGGTTAAGTATATATTAAAATATTGCAGTAACCAACATGCCTAGTTAGTTGTGCATTCGTTGTCTTTATCCTAAACTCAATAAGACAATCCTACGTTATCTATTAATGTTAATTTGGGCTTTGGGAATTGAAAACCAATGTTTACGATGTGGTAACAACAATCACAAAGCAAGTATATGTAAAGTAGACTTCAATAAGCTCTCACCCAACATCTGTAAAAGGAAAGGAAACGTATCAAGAGTTAGTATACAATCACTGCTCAAAAACTCAAAAGTAGATTCAGTTGAACCATGTTTCAATAGGCCTACTGAAAGTCAAACTTTACGGTTCGATCAAACTATCCCAGACCCAACCTATGGCATTCATCACGTAAATCATGACATTATCGACTTATTTGAAATGACTCCTGAACTTGACAAATACTTGATTGATGTTAAATTAAATGGCAGGAAGCAACGTTTTGAAGTTGATTCCGGTGCAAAGTTTTCACTACTCTCAGAAAGTGATTACAACAAACTAAAGCTAGGTTTACCCATAGAAAGTTCCAATGTTTGTTTTCGATCTTACACAGGTAACATAATTAAGCCTGTCGGAAAGGTATCCGTGACTGTTACTTACAATGGTAAACAAATCAACGGTGAACTACACATTGTACCTGCAGGACACGACGCTCTTTTAGGCAGACAGTGGATTCGAGGATTAGAAATCGAGCTTCGTCATGTACATGACGAAATGTTCAAGCAACCTTCAAATCACTTTCCTATTCACAGCATAGAATCAGTAAACGAAGTTCTAAGCAATTTCGCTCCAATTTTCGAAGAAAAAGTAGGTTGCGTCCCAAATTTCAAAGTATCCTTACAACTACGTAACAATGCGAAACCAATCTTTACACGGGAAAGAGATGTTCTATATGCCCTGCGAGAACAAGTAGAAAGTGAATTGGATACACTTGAAGCAGAAGGAGTCATATCGAAAATTACAGCATCGGATTGGGGATCACCTCTGGTTGTTATTCCTAAACCTAAAGGTGGGATCCGCCTGTGCGTTGACTACAAATGTGGGGTTAACGACAGGTTGGTACAAGCAAACTATACCATACGTCGCATCGATGACGTACTCAACAGTCTTCGGAATTCCAAGTATTTTTGTAAGCTTGATCTATTTAAAGCTTATTTACATATTCAAGTTGATGAAGACAGTAGTAAGATTCAAACAATTTCGACACACAGAGGTACATACAGGATTCACAGGCTCAGTTTTGGGATAAAAACGGCTCCAGCTGAATTCAACCGTATTATTTCTCAAGTTATTATGGGCCTACAGAAAACGGAAGCATACTTTGATGATATCATCGTTCATAGAAATACATTCGATGAGTGCATTCAAAACCTTCGAGCATGTCTTCAACGACTCTCTGACTATGACCTACATGTCAACCGAAACAAATGTACATTTATGACTGAAAAGGTGGAATATCTTGGTAATGTTGTTCAATATAACAAAATCAGTAAATCTCTAATCAAAATTCAAGCAGTTGAAAACATGTCACGCCCACACAATGTTGAAGAACACAAAAGATTTTTAGGTTTAGTAACCTATTACTCAAGATTTGTTCCTGATTTTTCTACAATGACTTTTCCACTCAGATGTCTACTCAAAAAATCAGAACCTCGGATATGGACAGCTACTTGTGAATCAGCATTTCTCAAACTCAAATCAGAACTCTGCAGCGATTGAGTGATCATTCCATTTGACCCTAATCTACCCCTCATCATGACTACTGATGCAAGTCCTACAGGTGTTGCAAATGTACTAAGTCATGAAATTGAAGGTGTTGAGCGACCAATAGCTTACGCTTCCCGCTCTCTTAATACAAGTGAAATGAACTACAGTCAAATTGATCGAGAGGCATTGGTAATCATTTTTGGTGTGAACCATTTTTACAATTATCTAATTGGCAAGAAATTCATCCTAGTTACAGACAACGAGCCACTGACACGGATTTTCCACCAAAACAAACCCTTACCACAAATGACTTCAGCTGGCCTACTGCGCTACGCTTCATTTCTCTCAGGATTTGACTACATCGTCCGCTTCAAGAAAGGAAGTGATAATCAAAATGTGGATTGTTTGTCACGAGCTCCAGTAAAGTCAAGCAGTAATTCAATAGATCAACAAGTTGGAGAAGAGGTAAACCAGATATATTTTCAATCAATTTTTCAAATATCAAACTATCAAATAACCTCAAATACAATCAAAGAAGAAACTGCAAAAGACAAGGATATGAATGAAATATGCCAAAACCTGAAAAACAACTCTATAGACTCAGAATACACCTTACTTGATGGTATTTTGTTTCGAAAAGATAGAATCGTAATTCCGCCAACTTTACGCTCTGAAGTTCTCAGTGAACTTCATGAAACCCACTTGGGTATAACTAAGATAAAACAACTAGCTCGACGCTACGTTTATTGGCCAGGAATTGATGGAGAAATTGAAAGACTTGTAAAGGAGTGTAAAAGTTGCACACTAGTGAAATCAAGCCCTCCTAAAGTACCAGTACATCCATGGAACCTACCTGAAAACAATTGGGACCGAATACACATAGACTACGCAGGCCCTTTTGAAAATCACTATGTTCTTGTATGTATTGACACAAAATTGAAATGGGCTGAAATCAAAGTTTTAAAGGAAGCACCCACATCTTCAAACACAATCAAGCTCCTGAACAAGATATTCACAACACATGGATATCCAAAAGAATGTGTTTCATACAACGCAACAATCTTTACGAGTTCAGAGTTCAGAACTTAATCCAAGAATAACGGAATTTTCCAAAAGTTTATTGCCCCTGGACATCCAGCTTTAAAAAACAAACTGAAATCAGCTTATGAAGAACCCGGAACACTGACTGAAAAAGTGTGAAGAATCTTATTCTGCTACAGAGCTACTCCATTAGCTAGTAACCAGACACCTGCTGAATTGTACCTAAACAGAAAACTAAGAATCCGACTAGATGCAATTTTCCCTTACCAAAGCCCCAAAATAAGCTACATACCAGTTTCAAAACCCGTCCGTTCAATTCAAGAAGTGGAGAGAGTACAAGTTCAAATATTTAGCAACAACAGAAAAGTATGGCAGTTTGGACTGATAAAGAAGAAGCTAGGTAAAAGACACTATATCGTGACACTGGACAGTGGAAGAAATATCAAAAGACACATCAACCAGCTCAGACAAACTCTAGTTATAAAAAAAAAGACAGTAACATTTGAACCTGAACGATCTTATGATGTACCAAGGATTCCGAACAAACCTCCAGCACATCCCGAACATATAGAACCATGCAGGCGTTTGACAGGGTCTGGCACGAGGGTCTGCTGTGCAAGATCAAGAAATTTTTGCCCCACTCGATGTTCCTGGTATTAGACTCTTATCTGTCCGGGAGAGTCTTTCAGGTTAATCATGGTGAGGCGAGGTCTGCCCTCTATAACTGCTATGCAGGTGTTCCGCAGGGCTCGGTACTGGGCCCTGTGTTGTACAATATATTCACATGTGATATGCCACAGTTACCAGGCATTACTGTTGCAACGTTTGCAGATGATACTGCTTTCCTCTCGTGTAATAATAGTTCAGACGAAGCTAGCAGCAGATTGCAGCGACAATTGGACATTACAAATGCCTGGTTAGTTAAGTGGCGTATAAAAGCCAGTGCATCCAAATCACATCACGTTACCTTTGCTCTACGTAAAGGGATATGTGCCCCAGTTAAGTTGGGGAATGATATTTTGCCTCAGTCCGAATGCGTTAAGTATCTTGGATTCTACTTTGATCATCGTTTGACTTGGAAAAATCACGTCAGGAACAAGAGAGATGTGGTCAACAATCGTTTTAGAAACCTACTTTGGCTCCTAGGTAGAAAATCTGCTCTGTCTCTCAACAACAAACTTTTAGTCTATTGTTTAATCCTCAAACCTATTTGGACCTATGGCATCGAACTTTGGGGCACTGCAAGCAAGTCCTCTATACAATGCATGCAGAGGGCCCAAAATAACATTCTACGAGTTATTTTGAATCCTCCATGGTATACTCGCATTTCTGAGATCCATGACTATCTGGACATGCCAACGATCCAAGAGGAAATTGTTCGTCGAAGTAGGAATCACATGAATCGCCTTTCGGGACATCCTAACCCTCTTGCCAGGCTGTTGTTAACGCCATGTTCCGTCAGAAGACTGAAGCGGAAGGACATTCTGTCTGACTAGGAAGAATTGCGGGGCGGTGGCTCCACTATCTTCATAACGCCATTTTTACTGTATCTAATCTAATTATAGTCTGTTGACTGATTGTAGATTAAAATAATAAAAAAAAAAAATATTTTGAAATAAAACACAATATGTATTCTAATGTGCGTGTACTATAAAGACTTGGTCACGACATATGCTATATATATAAAATCAAATACTGAATTTAATTTTTTTTCCCCTTTGAAATTGTCACATTTTGTGACTTTGACCCATAAATGTTTTTATACAGTTCTATTTAGAACTAAATTACAAAACGTTTATACGCTTACGAAAAAATACAAAAAAATGTTTACTACTAATTATGTAGGCCTAAAGTTGAACTTTTTCCTTTCGTTACTGAACATTTTTTGTTTCTTGAGCTAATAACTTTTACAATTTTGAAAAGAAACTAATTTTTAGTGGCATATTTGAATTATTTGAAGTTTCTTCTACAAAAAAGCTATTGAACACTTTTGAATTGGGGTTCATTTACTATTTTTGGCGAATTTTTAAAAATATGCTTGCAAACGCTACAAAACGGGCTTTTCAATTTTAGCTTTAACCATGCCAGTACTAGGGTTAAAAGCAAATTATATAACTAATTATTAATCTTAAGATCTCTATGTTTACAGACCTTGGCTGTTTTAATTTACAGTAAATTAATTCTTAGAAACCAGTTGTTTTACAGTAGGCTACTCTGATCAAAATGAATGCTAAATAGATTTTTTGATTAGACTCAATATGTCATGTCTAATATTAAATCCATAAAATAGAATTCTATAAGTAATTAAAATAAGTTTCCTAGTTGCTTTTGTCATTCCATTTAAAATTATTATTGCTTTTAATAATAATTATATTAAAATGACTTGTAAAAGTCACGATAGTAAAATTTGTTTTCCTTTTTACTTTCTCCACCCTATACGTAGTATATGGAGAAAGTATTGTTTTCGTAAAAATGTTCGAATTTGAATTTTCAGTTGAATTATCTGTTTTGGTGCTCCCAGAACCCCAAAAAATTGTTTAGTGCAATTATCTGTGTTGGTGCTCCCTGAACCCAAAAATATTTTTAGTGGAATTTTTTGTTTTGGTGCTCCCTGAACCCAAAAAAGTGTTTTTAGAGTGGTGTCTGTCTGTCAGTCTGTCTGTATGTATACACGACCAGAGAGGACACTATTGGTCCGATTTTCATGAAATTTGGTATGTAGGTACTAAACCCTAATATCTCCAGGCGTTTTTTTTCATTTTTTTGAATTTTGAATTTTTAAGGGTAATTTACCCCTAAAACCCCATAAAAAACGACAAAAATGCAAATTTCTCAAAAACGGCTCTAACGATTTTGATCAAATTTTCAGTATTTATAGTGCTTAAGATGCCAAACAAAATGACACCACCCGCTTTTATCAAAACTTCGGCGTTTTATAATTATGGGGAAATGTTTAAAAATAAACAAGTTTATGTTGTCAATCTAGCATCGTGGCGGCGGCTGCACGGGGTAGCACCATGGTAGCAAAGGTCGCGCGATCGAATCCCGCCTTGGACAATAATTTTTTATACGATTGACATAGGTAGAATATTATTTTTTTGTTTTGTTCTAAAAAGTAATAAATACAATGATTGAAAACAATATTATTTTGACTACAGTAAGTTGGGAGAAAGTTTGTGTCAGTTAACTGATACCGTTTATTTTATACTATAATTTATATATACTAAACATATATAAGCTATAGTATGTATCGAGATACTGGGTCTAATATCCATATAAACGTAAAAATGTATGTTCGGTGTTTTTAATCTATGACTATATGGGAACATCCCAGTAACAAGTACTTGTTAATAGCTGAATATCCAAAATGGCCGTAGTATAAATTAAAAAATATTTACTATTGTGACAGTAAGTCATCATTTAAATATATTTTCTTACTTTTTTCTTTTGCTCTTCAAGCATAGCATCAAGGTGCGGCATGACCCAATCTTCAAAAAGACAATAGTTGACATTAGGTACCAAAAGATTTCCAATTCGATTAATGCCATCTTCCCTTAGCTTTCTTCCATCTAAGTTGAAATCACCGAGATAAGTTGGTGCTAGACACTTGATAATATCTTCTTCGACACCTCCAGCCGTAGTGACCAAGCAATCTACAAGGTTATGCTGGACTAAAAAACGAATAGTGTCTCTAATTCCTGAGGAAACCATGTTGGAAGTAAAACCCAGAAATATTGTACAATTATATTTGCGACGAATAAATAAGTCATCTTCTAGACTGTCATCTAAATCTTCAGATAGTGGTATATCTCTGCATTTCAACTAAAATAAAGTTTCATGTTTAGTATAATAGGCTATACATATTTAAAGCCATAAATAATAAACTACTCAATCATACAGTAATATTAGCAATACAAAATTAATCAAAGTAATGATGTAAATATCAGTTTCTATTATGATATCAGTTGAAATTTATTATTAAATATTAGTACAAACCTCAACATTCTTTGTAGGCCTACAGGCCTATTAGTACTAGAACAGTAAGCTTACATGGTTAACAGTATTATAATATTCAAAATTGAAAAATCGGAATATAATAAAATATTGAATTACTAAGTTTTTTTAATATTGTACCATGTTTAATATTTCATCAACAGCCAGTCCAAAATTTGTTGCTTGAAATCCACAATGGCGATAGGTTTCTAACAGAGATTTATAGTCTACTCCATTATTCCAATCATAACCTAAAATAAAGTTTAAATATTAGTGACAAAATCATACATAGAAATGATTCTTAAGTTTAAGCAATGTTCTGGATCAATATGATGTCCTAAATTTCATTTTGATAATAGCCATTTAATGTGATTGAAGACTATGACGTTTTAAGTTTTTAAGGACTAATTTATTACAACTAAATAAACCTTAAATTTAGTTGGCGTAAATTTACTATTCGTTCGTCGGATTTGTTTGCCGACGACGACCTTTTTTTTAGGAAATAGAGAAGTGCTGCCAACCTAAGTACAGTAGTAGAGCCACGGTTATCCGAGCCCCGACTAATCGAGGTAGTAAAAAAAAAAGAACAAGTTGGTATGCGGTAGACGCATAAGTTAAAGTATAACCGCACAAAGTGAAATCCACATGTAGCAGTAAATCTACTGTACTTACATATTAAATACTGTACATGTAGCGAACCGCTACTTCTTCAAGTTATCGTTTACGCTATCTGTATTGTAAATATTGTAATATTTGTTGTAGAACCAAATGTAAATAAAACATTCCAAGGGTGAGAGAGAGATGATGCAATACGGGTAGGGGTTAATGCGCGCACCACTCGCCCCACTCCTTGAGTTACGCTATAAAACTGGCTGCTATGCTTAGCAGCGTCATTCTGCTTCACAGAGCCGCCTGAACAACATCTCTCTCTCCAAGCTACCTATCTAACAAAAACTCTTGTTAATTCTTTACTCCTGGCAAAACTTCCTATACATTTCCTCACTCGTTATCTGGAGGCTGATCCCTCCAGGACGAGTCCTTCCTACTGTGATCTGTCGGCTGATCCCGGCAGCACAGTCTGCTCCCCTCGTTATCTGGAGGCTGATCCCTGCAGGACGAGTCCTTCCTACTGTGATCTGTTAGCTGATCCCGGCAGCACAGTCTACTTCCCTCGTTATCTGGGGACTGATCCCCCCAGGACGATCATTCCTTCCAAGTCTTTTATGAATACGCATATTGTCATAGCCCTTCTGTAAGGACCCTCATGCTTAATTGTAGTTCAGAAGATTAGTGGTACCGGTATAATGATTGTAAGATTACATTTACTGTACGACAAAGATTAACTATAAATATATAGAAATAAATATAAAAATGTTTGTTTGAAGTTATAATTTTTCGTACGTAAAGCGTATAAATGTAGTATTGTATATAGCCCAGTCAACGAATGCCCAAAATGGGGGTCTAGAAGGAAAGTCAATAAGCGGAAAGACCAACTATGGTACATTGTTTAGGGTACCTAGTAGTATAACATACTAAAAGTCCTTGACCCTAGGGGTGGCGGAAGAGGGGGGTTAAAGGTATCATTTTTGTATTTTTTGCCTTTATCTCAGTAGGGGTTAATCCTACAAAAAATATATACGTATACAAAATTAAAGCTGACAAAATTCTCTACATTTGTCATACCTATAATATTTTTGCTATCTGTAACCGTTAATGAGATATACGCTCTCGAAAATCAGTATTTTTCGGAAAAACCTTCTTTGCATTGGAATACTTTATTATTTGTTCCCCATGCGGTCTACCCTCGTGAACTCTCTCCAGTTCTTATCTTGTTCGTAGAAAGTCAAATCATTGTGTTTTTCGCCTTTATATTTTATTATCATTATATCCGGTATATTTTATTAGTATTATATGCGGTATATTTTATTGTTATTATTATTATATCTCAATGTTGATGCAAACATATTTTGTTTGTGACGAGAACTGGTACGAAAGTGGTGGGAAAGTGTCCTGTGTGAGTGCAAAAGTAATAGCTTCACTGATAAGTGGAAAAAGCTCCAACCTTGTAGGTTTGACATCCCTCAAAGTTCATTCCACACGCAGAAAACATACATGAGCCGATACTGAAATTGAAGGATTAAAATTATATCATTCGTAACATACTGTGCCATAAATGTGCACAAAACGTAAATTATGTGAGTATGTTGCCGTTAAGGCAGGTAAAATAAATTAAACATACACACAACAAAGTTAGGTTAGGCCTATAGTGATGAACCGACATTTTATTTTTATATTATTGAATATAAATAGTAGAACAAACCATTGAGGCCTTCCAGCAACTGCAGCGTGCAGTGCTGCAGTCACAATTGCACTTGCAGAATATTAGGTTCAAAATGTCATCTGGGGCAATAGCTTGGGAAATGTCATCTGGTCAGCTGGGGAAATGGATCTTGGGTTCTAATAGGGATGAGGTAGTTAAGCAATCCATCACGTTCTGCTCCCACCCCCATTCCTCTTGGTGTAAGCTAGTGTTGTCACCGTTGTATCTGAAATTAGCACTGATGACTATGATGTTTGGCTGATCCCTCGGATGGTGGGAGGGATTAGATATCGGGCTGCACATTCGCCACAGGCTTATCGATTGTGTCGTAGCAATATTTGTTGAGTGATTTTTCTTTCTTCGGGGCACCGTACCACCGGAGGAAACAATTATTGCCCTGCTCTGGAATCTCCTTATGAGTGGCTGAAAGACTGTTAAAGACTTCAGAAGCATATGCTACATCTGCATCTGAGGAAGGCTGCTGTTATAGTATCACATTTTGTGAAAGAATGGATGAGCATAATGCCTTGAGCTCCTGTAACTCAGCGGTGGAAATACAGACTGGTTGGCACCTTTCCTCGGCCCGGTTTCATAATTATGATCATACTTGGGAAAGTTAGTCAAAAATTCTAACTAGTTAGAAGTTATTAGTTAGTCCCGTAAAAAATTAACTGATAGAAGTTATTAGTTAGTTACTTAAAAAAGTAACTGATAGAAGTTATTAGTCAGCTAAAAACTAACTGATAGAAAATAAAGTTAGTTTTTGGAGAAGTTCGCTGTTGGGTTGGACAATTTTTTTAAGGATTTCGTATGAAATAAGCACACATTTTGGTAACTGATTATGTTTATTACTACTTACACATTTTCACATTTGATACATCAATTTTATTTATTTATCAAAAACTGAACATGATATTAGGTTAGGCCTACAATGAACCAAAACATGTTTATTTGCAACCAATTTAGAATTAGGTTTTTCAACTATCAGTTTTTTTTATTTTAGGTAAAAGCAAACAAAAGGTTTACTGTATTATCTATAAAGGTTTACAAACTATAACTCTAAATTGTGTAGTATATTCTTAAGTGACCATTTTGCAATTCGATTAGGTAGGCCTACTTCAGTCAATGTAATGAAATGGAATAACTTTACTAACCTTTAAATTAAATCATGCAATGGCGAAGCATTGCTGGGTCCAGTAGTTGTAGATAAAAATAAGATTACACAGCATCATTATCCTCTATTGACAACTAACTATGAAAGTATTTTTATCAAAATGGGCAAAATTAAAACCGTAGCCTTAAATTATCGAATCAGTCTTACTAATAAATTTAATCTAACCTTAACAACTTCTACAGTTGAAACATTTTATTGCGGCTAGACGCTTGAAAATCAAATGCGCGTTTGTATTATCAGTTACCACGTACAGTCCCGATACTGTAATTATTACGGCGGGCAAACTATTGTTTGACGTTTCTGATTTTTATATAAGAATATTTAAGATTAAATAATATTTTTGCTGAAAATAATAATAAAATTTTTTGTTTTAAATGCTCTACAAACGATCCCCTTCAAGTTAAAACCGAATTATTATAGTTAAATCACTTTTCTCCACTTAGGCTTACCTTAATATGCGCTCTTAAGTTTGAAGCACTTGTCACTGAAGCTTTTATTGTTTTTGTTTTTAGCAAGCACAATAAACATTTAAGCGTGATTCCACCATTTTCATTTATTTTTTTTCAATTTCTTGAAATAAATTGCTTATGTTCGACAATTGAATTTCACACTTACCCGCTATCACAAACTAATATTCTTATTCTACTATCACTAAACCACAACGTAATTATTTAACTAAATTATAATACTAAAAACTAAGAAAACTTTAAATATTAATCAAAGTTTACTTTCACTACCAATACTACCAGATAAAAAAGGACAATACACTACTTGTCAGAATAAACATCAACTAAAGAGTGAAGTCATTGTCTTGAGATGACAAATATTTCCAAACATTCCCCATTCCCTCCCCTTACGCTATACCGTTACCGATATTGTTATTGGTTGGCGCTGCATACCACCCACCCCTCCCCATCCTGTCCTGTTGTCTTTGTCATGGCAGGTGATGAAAATTTCTGGGAATCCCATACATATTACATAACCCTCACCGCTCGCGTCAGAAACGAATTGAGGTACTTCCGTCCGTTCAAAAATCTAACTAATTAAACATCAAAACTACTAACGAATATATTATCTATTCGTTAGCTGGATTCTAACTAAGTAGAAGTTATTTTGATAACTTTTTAAAAACTAACGAATATGATAGAAGTTAGCCGAAATTGCTAACGAATATAGCTATTCGTTGGAATTTCTATTCGTTATTCCCAAGTATGATTACAATCAGAAGGACTATGAGGTCTGTGTCCTCTCCAATGACAACGACTTGTGAATCTGTTGACATATCAATGGCTGTTTCATCACATAAGCTGCAATTCTTTCGGCTCACGTATAATGTTTTCTGCATGTGGAATGAACTTTGAGGGTGTCAAACCTACAAGGTTGGAGCTTTTTCCGTAATTTCTTTGTAAAGTGGCACTTATCAGTGAAGCCATTAAGTTACTTTTGCACTCATACAGGACACTTTCCCACCACTTTCGTACAAGTTCTCGACACAAACAAAATATGTTTGCGTCGACATTGCGATATAATAATAATAATAACAATAAAATATACCGCATATAATAATAATAAAATATAAAGGCGAAAAACACAATAATTCGACTTCCTACGGACGTATGACGTTATATAAACTAACTTAACTAAAGCGTGAAACAAAACATTTTTCCGTCGACATAATAGTAATAATAAAATAAAATAATATACTGAGGCGAAATACACAATAATTAGACTTTCTACGAACGAGATAAGAACTGGATTATAGCTCACGAGGGTAGACCGCGTGGGGAACAAATAATAAAGTATTCCAATGCGAAGAAACGTTCTTTTCGAAAAAAATACCGATTTTTGAGAGGGTACATCTCATTAACGGTTACAGATAGCAAAAATACTATAAGTATATAAAATGTAGAGAATTTTGTCAGCTTTAAATTTGTATATGTATATATTTTTTGTATAACCAACCCCTACTGAGATATAGGCACAAAATCAAAAAATGGTACCTTCAACCCCCCCTCCCCCCTCTTCCGCCACCCCTAGGGTCAAGTACTTTTAGTATGTTATACTATTAGGTACTCTAAACAATGTACCATAGTTGGTCTTTCCGCTTATTGACTTTCCTTCTAGAATCATTCGTTGACTGGGCTAATAATACGTAATGCTTATAAATATTATATTCTTTAATGTGTTTATGAACTGTAATTAATTTAAGCTGCAATGTTTTAAGCTGTGATATGTTAGTTGGGTCACAATTTGTAAACAATATATTTATGAATGTATATAGCCTACTGTACATGTAATTGTATAGTTTTGAGTTCGCTATACGGAACGAAAGTTGTGACTTTATGCGTAGGAATACAACTTTATTTTATTAAGTGATGTTAAGCCATAGAAATAGCGGAATTTGGCTATCGTGTTTATTTACTTTCGCATTCACAATCCGATGTTTTATGTCTAATATTTTCTCTATAAGGGTGCATTCACAAAGAAAGCTGGTTGCAAGCGCTTGCTAACAAGCACTGGCCGGCATTGACCGGTGCGAGAAAAGTTTTCATTGTATCAAGTTTGTGCGTTCAGAAACAACGCTTGTTCTGACTTGCAAGAGCCTGCTACAAGCGCTGACCGTCAAGCAAGAACTTTTGATACTTGTTTTCTGGCGCTGGTAACAGTCAAGTCGCTCACAACTCGCAGTGAAAACTAAATGCTGTATCTTATAATGGTTTTTAAAAACTATTTGTATAGAATTATTATATGGTAAATGGTTATTAAAACAAATAGTTTCAAACATATTAAAGACTTACCTCAAACAAATAGGCTAATTAGCCGTTCTTCCGGATGAATTGGTTGCTTATGCCAGTTTCCCCAGGATTTGTCCAAAGTAGTTTAAATTTTCTTGAGGATATAATTGAATGTGCTCAACTCCATTCTCATAAAAGAAAAAACCTTACTTTGTCCAATTTTAATTGAGGAAACAGATGGTGGTATTCACCAAATCTTCCTTTTCCGCGGTTAATTTCATGTGTACCGATTCTCTTTTGGTGCACTTTCAAATCTACATTTTCAAGCAAAAATAATTCTTCATCACTTGAGGAAGACATTCTCGGAATGAAAGTTGCAAGCTTTTGTTGTGAACACCCAAAACTATTCACAAGCGCTTGCAAGCGCCTAGAAACAAGTAACTTACAACCAGCTTTCTTTGTGAACGCATCGTAACTTGTGAATAGAGTTTAAGTTTAAAGTGTTTTAATTTCTATTTATAATTAATTACAATACATTTTGTTAAAGTTGTTTTCGGTTTTCATTTATTTCAAACGTTTAGAAATTGAATTGAACATTAAAATGACGTATTAGAACATTTCTTGCGCATATGTTGGAGCCGCTGAAGTAGGGTCGAATACTAAATTTGCGTCAAATTTTATTTGTAAACATGATTTTTCCAAATTTTAAACTACATGAAAGTAAAGAAGAAAACATTGAGAACCACTAACCAGCAGCAGCTTTGGGGGCATTAGCAGCCATTTTGGTTTTGTGTTTACCTAATCTTTACTTAGATATATATTGAAAATTAATATTAGTTGTGTTTCTTCAACAAAGTTTAGCATTTACGATGTAAGTTACGTGTGCAACATGTCACCCTGCTGATAATGGTAAAAATTTACTCTAACTTGTCAATCGATTTCTAAAGGGAATTTGATATAGGCCTAATATGAAAGAACACATCTAACTGATTGTAAAAACAACAAAAATTTTCCCGGGAAATAATATTTGTAGGAGTTATGAAAGAAATAAAAGTTAAAATTATGTAGGTTAAGTTTCGACTTTTCCGCAATATTTCACGTAATTATAACAAAATAAATCACTTCATACACCAAACACGTTTCAAGAATTAAATAAACTAAATTATATTAACCCCAAAAGTACCCACAAAGCAAGAAAATTTGAAAATAATGTAACAAAACGTAAATTACGAAAACAATAACATCGAACAATAGAAACTACAGTATAACTGCATATTTAAAATGGAATTTCATCAACGTTGCCAAATGGAACAATAGGTTATTGTACTGAATAAGGTGTGTATAAATCTCTATTTGAAACCTGTGTACTACTAAACAGCTGACCACCGGTCAGCATCTCATTGGTTCTGTAATTAATTAGCCAAGCGTATAACGGACTGAAACGATATTAAATTCCCCCTACTACTATTCCATTCCCTACATGAATTTCCGAATAAACCAATCCATTTCCAGTTAACAAAATAGCTACTATCTGCGTCGGTTGTACTGTGTCGTACTTAGAGTGCTTATGCAAATCTAACGCAGATAAATATTTCATCGTTATTATCACATTATATAATTAGAATTAAAAAAACCTGAAGGTACTAACCTATACTATTTAGTCACAGTACATTGCCGATAACAGTATGATTATAATATTTCGTCATTATTATCGCATTATATAATTAGAATTAAAAAAAAACACCTGAAGGTACTAACCTATACTATTTAGTCACAGTATGTTACCGATAACAGTATGATTATAATATTTCGTCATTATTATCACTTATATAATAAGAATAAAAAAAACCTGAAGGTACTAACCTATACTATTTAGTCACAGTATGTTTACTTAGTTGAGTTGCCTAAACTGTTCGTTTCTACACAAAAAAGAACAAGAACAATCCGGCAACGCTGGGAGAACGGTGAGAAAAATATGTCAGCACTTTACAATGTAAATTTTCATAATGAACTTTTGATTTGAAAGTTTTTAATGTTGTACGTGTTGAAGATGGTTAAATATTGGTTTCCCGGCATCAGTGAAGTGTATAAATACTATAGGCCCCCTATTTATTAAGAAAAGTTCAGGTTTGTGTATTTATAGTAGTTTTGATTGACAAGTTAAAGTAAACAAATACCCTGATAAATATTATCTTTGCAAACGAAGACCTTTTTAGGAAAATAAGAACTGCAACACTACACAACTTGGCGTAAATTTACTATTCGACCCTCGGCTAATATTTTGCAGACGATGATGTTGTTTTACATTCTACTGTTAAATGTTGAATACAGGTAAACATACTGTGACTAAAGACTATAAGTTAGAACTTTAGGCTATTTTCTTTTATTATTCTTGCATTTCTGTTGCTGTAAGTCAGCCGAGGGTCGAATAGTAGGCTAAATTTGCGCCCACAAATTAATACTGCGACTATAAGTAAATACTCCAGGCGGCGTAAATTTACTTTTCGTCCCTAGGCAGATTTTTTGCAGACAACGACGTTGTTTCACATTCTACTATTGTTAAATGTTGAATACAGGTATGTGACTAAATACTATATATAGGTTAGAACCTTCTAGGTTTTTTAAAATTATTATTCTTGCATTTCTGTTGCCATAGGTTAGCCAAGAGTCGAATAGTAAACTTGCGCCGACATAGGTTAGTCTAAGGTCGAATAGTAAATTTGCGCCCATACTGCGACTAAATAATACTATAGGTTAGAACCTTTAATCTATTATTTTTATTATTCTTGCATTTCTGTTCCCTTAGGCCTAGGGTTGAATAGTAAATTTGCGCCTTCCAGGCTAATTTTTTTAGGAGTTGGTACCTATACCTATGCCCCAATATGGCATGTTGTAAACTTTAACCACATTTAGGTATAGACATCTTATATTGAACACTACATAGGACTACGTACCATCTTATTATTATACGTTACCATATTATTTTAAACCTACTAATAATGTAGTAATACCTTTAACACATGGTGTCCCTATTGGCAAAGAAATACTCTCAACCAACACAGCTTCTTTAATCTTTTCAGGAACATCTTCTGAAGAAATATCCTCTTTCTCCTTTTCCTTATTAGTGTAATGTGACGCCATCAATTATATAGCCCAATACCAATGAATATTTCACTAAAATTAAATAACTTTTTATTGTTACTATAACAAAAACACAAATTTTAAGTTGATTGACAGTAAACAATATAAAACCTAACCTAAAAACTTAAGCAGTTTACAGTAAGTTGGTGATAATTTTTTAACATGAAAGCTAGCTACGGACGTGGAGACCATGGAAGATGCAATTATGATTTACAAATTACAAGAGCCCTGGAAGGATTTTAAATCTACAAACAAGATAATTATACTTGTCAATCCTAAAGTTAAAATTTTGTAAAATCTTATAGTAATTACCACATATATCTCGTTTATTATCTATTCTGATTCAGAAATTTGTTTTAAATTGCCTAAATAATAAGAAATAGTTGTTTTCGTTACGTCTTCGCTCTTCCTGACTGGCGCTCCTGGCGCTGGCGGTACTGGTATTTAAACTGCTTTCGAATATTGCTATTTTTGACTGTTATCAAACTGTTGCCATACGAATGTATGTGGAGATTCTCCCTGTTATTTTAATAACAGGCACATACGTCATGAGTGTTATCAAACTGCTATCATACTGTTATCGAAAACTGCTTTCGAATATTGCTATCAGAGTGTTATCAAACTGTTGCCAGTATGTCTTTGTCATACGATTCATTTTCTTAATGCTTAGGTCGGAGGGTGGGTTGGGAAAAGAGCGGATGTATAAAACCTAAATTAATATTGTTTTGTAAACTTTGACTAAATATTAGACTTGTCTAAATGTATATAATTTTTACTCTTATGAGGTTTTTTAATTTAATACATCAGTATCTTTGTGCAAGTGCGTGTGTGTAGCAGTGTAGGCTAATTATCAATCAAATTTGATTGATTATACTGTAATATGAACTTTACCCGTTATTTTTGTAAATATCTATTTTATTTTATATTGACTGCCTTTCATTTAATATATTTGTACAGTAATTGTTACAAATGTTTCACTATACATTGAAATTTATATTTAATTTAAATCAATTTCTGCTATTTTTTAATTAGTAAGTTTTCTTAATAATATGTTATATCGAGTAATCATTTATGTTTGTTGTATGAATGGTATATAAATGCGGGTTTATATAAATATGTGTATGTATGTTTATATCTGTAAAAAGATTTAGAGAAGTTACTTATTTTTAGTTAAAGACAGTTTTTACCTTATTATAATTTTAGTTTATTTTGTTTCATTTTATGTCAGCGGTATTTTTTATCTATTGAGAGTACATTCTAAACTTTTTTCTTCTGCAGGATTCCCAATAGAAGGTTTGCCTAAGGGATTCCTATTTATTTCTAAAATATTAAATAAATAACATAATTTAAACAAAAAAAATTTATTATTACAGTATTTTATTTGGTACTAATTTTGTTAAAAATTAATAAATTATTATTCTCAAACAGTTTAAAAATAAGATAAAAATTTTTTTCTTTCTAAACATATAAATAATTTTGTCAGAAACAAATATAAATTTGAAACGTTTATTACGACCTTACAATAACTGTAAAGTAAAAAAAGTTTGACAACAGTTGAAAAACGAAGTATGTTCATAGTATCTACACTTGCTCAACATGAACAATGACATTCCAGTCAATAACACTGTTATTAAAATAACAGGATGCCGCAACCTGTTATCGCTATACTGTTATACGTTATAGCACTGTTATCGGAAAACAACGACATTGCCCATCTCTACTATTTATCTGTGTGTATTACTTTCTCACTATACTATAGTATAGAGAAAGTATAGTGATCGCAAAAAAAAATCGATGTTGAGATTTTTGTGAAAATATCCGTTTTGGGACCCCCTGAGTCCAAAAAAGTGGTTTTTACAAAATGTCTGTTTGTATGTATGTCTGTATGTATACAAAGCTAGAGAGAAAACTATTCGATCGATTTCAACCAAATTTGCACCAGACATGTCCAGTACGCCTGTATAGATGCACGAAAAAGGGTTTTGAACAATTTTGAAAAACAACCCCCTTTTTGGCCAAAAAACCCCCAAAAAATCAGTTATTATTTTTTTATAAAAAAACGGCTCTAACGATTTTGATAAAATTTGGCTTATTTGTAGCCTTTAATGTGCCCTACCATATAAAAAAACCCGCATCTTTCTAAAAATTCTCGTTTAGCTAATAATAATAATAACTGATTTTGGGGGTTTTTTGGCCATAAAGGGGGTTGTTTTTCAAAAATTTTCAAAACCTTTTTACGTGCATCTATAAAGACCTAATTGACGTGTTTGGTGCAAATTTGTTCGAAATCGATCGAATAGTTTTCTCTCTAGCTAATAATAATAATATTTATTAGTTAATCGCCTACTTTAATAAAAGTATACAAAGCTAGAGAGAAAACTATTCGATCGATTTCAACCATATTTGCACCAGACATGTCTAGTACGCCTGTATAGATGCACGAAAAAGGGTTTTGAACAATTTTGAAAAACAACCCCCTTTTTGGCCAAAAAACCCCAAAAAAATCCGTTATTATTTTTTTATTAAAAAACGGCTCTAACAATTTTGATGAAATTTGGCTAATTTGTAGCCTTTAATGTGCCCTACCATATACAGAAACCCGCATCTTTCTAAAAATTCTCGTTTAGCTAATAATAATAATAACTGTTTTTGGGGTTTTTTGGCCATAAAGTGGGTTGTTTAAAAAAAATTTCAAAACCATTTTACGTGCATCTATGAAGACCTAATTGACGTGTTTGGTGCAAATTTTTTCGAAATCGATCATTTTCTCTCTAGATAATAATAATAATAATAATATTTATTAGTTAATCTCCAACTTTAATAAAAAAACTCTCCTACCCCACCCTACAAGTCACAGTGAATCTGTTTAGTTATTTAAATGTATTTGTGAGAAAGTATGTGCCAGTTCCTGGTACCGTTTATTGTGTTATTGTGTACAGTCTTTGATTATGGACCTTCTCCTTATAACGGCCATACGACACCACAACACCAGGTTTCACGGCGCAAACGCAACAACTTCACACATTTGCATAAAATTTGCATATATTTGCATAAACGATAATTTAACCCACTTAAAATTATCCAATCGTAATAAAACTGGCACCATTGGAAAGGAAATGAATTAAACTTCAATTTTTGTATTTACAACTTTTTCGTAAAACGTATATTTAGATACGTAATCATCGTTTTAAAATATGCATATCAGGCTACAGCTGTTTCCGCGCGCCAAACTGCATACAATTGTACTGTTATTTCCCACTCTTGCAACGTTCCCCACCATCTACAATAATGTTTCTTTGGCATTTCTAACCATACCGTTGGATTGGTTGTGATTTCATCTTTCTGTTGGTGTCTTCCAATCAGATTTCACAGTACATTTACTGTTTCAAACAAGATTTACTGTAAACCCTTGCGATTGGACAGTCTCTCAACCGATAAACACGCCCTTTTGTCAACGATTATTTAGTAGGCAACGCCCAATGATTTGACAGATTGCTTTATACCATTTTGTAGAAGAAAGTCTGTAGTTTGTAATGGTGCTAAGTAAACTGGATAAAACCGGTTTTGTGATTGTCTAAACAGCAGTGGCAAGTTACGTTGTTGTGAGATCGCCTTGGGCGTTCGTTCCCACGCTATTCAAGTGGTCTGACCTACTTCACGTGTTAGCTCGGGAGTTTTTATTCCACTGATGTATTTTTGTTATTCAAACGAATGTAACTCAAACACTTTTGTGAACTAAGGAAAGACAAGTACACCGTTCTTTTCTTTGATTTATCCTCTACCACTTTCTTATAATAATATTTCATTTTTTGTCAAAGCATATACGTAAAGCACGTTACAATCTAGGCCTAGGTAAATACCAGTTGTGTACTTGAAACATAAAAACGGTTTTTTTCAAAATAAAAAATTTGAAATTGATAAATGTTTTTATACAGTTCTATTTAGAACTAAATTACGACACTTTTTTACGCTTACGAAAAAAATACAAAAAATGTTTACTAATTGTTATGTAGGCCTAAAGTTGAACTTTTTCCTTTCGTTACTGAACATTTTTTGTTTCTTGAGCTAATAACTTTTACAATTTCAAAATAAACTTATTTTTAGTGGCATATTTGAATTCTTTGAAGTTTCTTCTACAAAAAAGCTATTGAACACATTTGGATTGGGGTTCATTTACTATTTTTGGCGAATTTTTAAAAATATGCTTGCAAAACGCTAAAAACGGGCTGGCCAATTTTAGCTTTAACCGTGGCCGTTGATGGGGTATAGTGTTTGAAACAGTTGACCAAGGTCACTAGATGATAATACGCGGAAGACTTGGAAAACTGACACTGAAGTTAACTTACTTTATAACTTAAGTTTTGATAAGGTTGTTTTACACATTAGCTTAACAGACTTCGTTGTAAAATAATATTTAGTAAATTTCTTGAAATATGGTAGGCTACATTATTATTTAAGTTTTCTTGCATTATCTGTAATTGTTGGTGTTTTGTATCTATGACATTTTGATAATCGATAGAACCCTAATCGAAATTAGGTACTATCGGAGTTCGGATTGTTTGTTGGACACAATCGACTTTTATTGTGACAGGACAGTGTTTGCCTGTTCGAATAAGGGTTATTTGTTTTGGCTAGGTAAAACAGATTGTTTACCGTAAAAGAGATTTAGACTTCTTCTTTACTTCGCTCATGCTTATTGGATTTTGATGGTATTTAGTGTTAAAAACTAAATAAAATGACCCGTCATGCTAGAAATTGTACTGCGGGAGCTGTTTATACTTATCACGAAAAGAAGAAGGACGCAGAAGCTTCAGGTTATGGTACTCAAAGCCAGAGAGTAGGAAAAGATTCTATAAAAAATTTTGATTGTTGTTGCTTAACTCTTCAGCCTTGCAGAAATCCTGTCGTGACGTAAGTGTGTTTAATTATTTTGTCAAATGGGCTAATTGTGTTTACAATTTTGAAAGCAAACAATTTTAGCGCTTGTTTTGCTTCAATTGGCAATCAAAGTCTATGGATAACAAAATACAATAGGCTACATGTTATATTCCAACAGGAAAATTAAATTGCAGTACACACCATTCAATCGAGATCATTGCTTCCGATAGGCTACTTTTTTTTAGGTAAGCCTAAATAAATAGTGGGCAAAACTTTACTATTCGACTCTAGCCTAATATTTTGCAGACAACTACATTGTTTTACATTCTAGGCTACTGTTAAATGTTGAATAGGCCCTACAGGTAAACATAGGCCTACTGTGACTAAATAGGTTAGGTTAGAACCTTTTACGTATTTTTTTTAATTATTATTTTTGCATTTCTGTTGCCATAAGTTAGGCTAGAGTCAAATAGTGAAGTTGCGCCAAATAGTGGTATATTACCAATCTATGCAATTCTTCAATGATGTAATTTTGTAAGAACTGTATGGCGCAACTTTACTATTCGACTCTACGCCATATTGCTGCAGCGGTGCCAACATATACGCAACGAATGTTCTAATACGTCACATGAATGCAAAAGTAAATAAACACGATAGCCGGTTTCCGCTATTCCTACTGCTGAACATCACTTAATAAAATAAAATAATACACTTTTAACTGAAACTAACTTCAAGAATAATAAAAAAAAACCTACAAGGTTCTAACCTATAGTACTTAGTCACAGTATGTTTACTTGTATTCAACATTTAACAGTAGAATGTAAAACAACGTCGTTGTCTGCAAAAGTATTAGGCTAGGGTCGAATAGTAGTAGGCCTTTACGCTTTACATACGAAAAATAATAACTTCAAACATTCATTTTTTATATTTATTCATATATTTACAGTTCGGCCTAATCTTCGTCATCTGCAAACATATCTATATTTACAGTAAAATCATTATACCACTTATCTACTAAACTACAATATACAATATATAATTCAACATTCAATTACAGTAGTAGGTACAGTATAGTTAGGTTGGCAGCACTACTCTATTTCCCAAAAAAAAGGTGTCATCGTCTGCCAACATTTACGAGCTTAGAGTCGAATAGGCCTAGTAAAGCTACACTGAACTGTATATAGGCCTAGGTACTTATTATCCAGTTTTCTCTAAAGGCAAAAGTTTACTTTACCCCTCACCATGTTGCAGCAGAGATGCTAACGTTTTCACAAGAAAATGCTCTAATACATAATTGTAAGTCTTAATGTTCAATTCTATTTCAAAACATCTTACTTAAATGAAAACAGAAAATAACTGATAATTTACAAAATTTAATATAGCCTAGGCCTAATTACAAACAGAAAATAAAACACTTTAAACTTAAACTCAATCCACAACTTATTTAACTGAGGAAGTATTAGATATATCTTTTCAATGACACCGGACTGCATATGCGAATGTAAATGAACCTGATTTTCGGACTCCACTATCCTATCACACACTATTTTCACTGTATAAAATTCTATAATAGGCTACATAACTTAATGTTTACTGTACTTTACATCAAACTACAAACTATGGATATTCGATGTAGGTACATCGATGTTCACGATTTCATACATTGAATCAATCCGATGTGTATAATGAGGGCCCAAATGTATTCATTAGGCTACATCGATGTATTGTGAATCAATGAAAATTAAAAAAAAATAGCCTGTAGTTTTAACGTACAGCCTTTAGTCAGAGTATGATTGTACTTTGTAAACATACATGTAAGTTGGAAACATCAATTAACTGTTTTGTATACCGTAAGAGAAATGCTAGCATTAAAAAAAAAATAGTCTTGATTGCATTCAACATTCAATAATAGAATGTATTTAGGTTGGTAACACTATTCTATTTCCTGAAAAAAAGTCATTATCTTCAAACATATTAGCTGAGGGTCGTACAGTAAATTTTATACCTCTTTTTCTGTATTCAGGCCTATTTATACAATTGCGTAGTAGGGAATGTTTTTGTATGCAAAGTAGGCTATATTTGTTTTTGTTTTGTTTTGTTTTTTTTATTAAAGCCAGAAAACATAATACATGCATAGGCTACGTCTATAAATTAACATAAAAATATGAAAACACAGTACAATTAACACAAAGATAAGACTATTAAATGGGGAACAAGCAATAACATTTAAAATTCAACTAAAAATTAGATTATAAAAAACTACAATATTTGATAAAAATATAATGTTCATAATTTAAATAGAATAATTAATATAAATCCTACAACATCTACAACCATTTTATAACAATCTCATTTTGAACAAAAAACATATAATAAACAATAATTTAAAACAATCATAAACTTCAAGATTTAATTTAAAATTGGAGAACACATCCATGATTTCAAGGCTACGGTACACAGAACTCCTCCACAGAGTAGAAAGATCTAGACAAAAGTAGCTGTCTAAGGCTGTTTTTAAAGGGTAAAAAATTCTGCAAATTTTTAATGCTCTGTGGGAGCTTATTTATCAGTTTAGCACCAGCTTGTGCAGGAAGTTTGCTGTATAGATTTAGTCTATGCTGTCTAGCACGATAATTATTAGCTTGCCTGGTACTATAACTGTGTATATCTTTATTTTGGATATGATCACATTTAAATTTAAAGTAGAGTATCACCTCAAATATATATATACTCGGAAGTGTAAGAACTCCAAGATCTTTAAAAACAACCCTACATGACTCAGCTTTTTTAAGACCTGCCATAAGCCGTATAGCTTTTTTCTGCAAGACAAAAACCCTTTGCATATTCCGAACTGACGAATCTCCCCAGAGAAGAATTCCACAGTTCAGATATGGATATACAAGACCATAGTAAGCTGTTAATAAAATAGTAGGATTCCAGTATAATTTCAAATTTCTAAGTATAAATATTCCTTTACTAATTTTTGCGCAAATATGTGCAATGTGATCAACCCAAGTCAACTTATTATCAATACAAAAGCCCAAAAACTTTGCACCATTAACCTCTTCAAGTAGACTATCATCCAACATAACACTTGGTGTCTGATTTGGACTATGTTTCAAGTTAAAAAACATGTACTTTGTCTTATTAGAATTTATTGTCAAATTATTTTTGGCAAAGTATTGGCTGGCCGCATTGACTTGTAGAAAAGCCTTATGCTCTAAATTTTGAATTGACTCTGCTTGGAAACTCAAAGTTGTATCATCAGCAAATTGAACTATGCTGTCTGCATGCACTGCTGATGATAAGTCATTGATATAGATTAAAAAGAGCATCGGTCCGAGAACTGATCCTTGGGGGACCCCATATCTCAGCTAGGTTAGTTTTGACAGCCTCCCTGCAACATTTACTCGTTGTGTTCTATTATAAAGAAATGATTTTAGCCACATAATCGGTACTCCTCTAATACCAATTGCTTCACACCTGACTTGTCCAATAGTAATTCATGATCCACACAATCAAAGGCTTTAGAGAGGTCCAGAAAAATACTCATGACATTTCTTTTCTTTTCTAAACTTTCCAATACTAAGTCTAAAAGATCAACTGTAGCGTCTATTGTTGATTTACCTCTTCGAAATCCAAACTGAGAACCACAAAGGACATTAAACCCATAGATAATTCAGCAGCTATATTAAAAAAAGCTTTTCAAAAACCTTACTGAACACTGGTAGAAGAGAAATAGGTCTGTAATTATTTATATAATTTTTTCCTCCCTTTTTAAACAAAGGAATAACTTTTGTACATTTTAATTTAGAAGGGAAATTTCCCTCGGAAAAAGACGAATTAATTAAAATCAAAAGAGGTTTGACTAGTTCATCAGAACACTTTTTGATTAACCAAGGCGAGACTTCATCGAAGTCTGTCGCTTTCTTGTTTTTCAATTTGCTGATCACTATGGAAATATCCTTCCCACCCACAGGTGACAGAAACATAGAATCCCTTATATTGCTCTTTTGATGTGTCACCGATTCAAGAGATCTATGCTTGGTAGCAAAGTCTTTAACGAAAAAATCATTAAATAAATTTGCCACTGTTGATGGCTCCGTATGACTAACACCATCAATGTCTATATTAATTGTGCCAGTATCGTTCTTACTCTTGCAAACGTTATTTATAATTTCCCATGAAGTTTTACCAATATTATCTGCACTATTAATCAATTTCGACACATCATAGGCTTTGGCTGCAAGAATTACACGTCTATAAATTAATTTATACTTTCTATAAAATTGTTTAAATTGTTCACTATTAGTGGTTTTGTAAATTTCATAGTAAAATTTTAGTTTATTCCTTGAGACTAGAATTCCTTTAGTAATCCACTAGAATTCCTTTAGTAATCCAATTGAATCACCATCATTTTATTTTTACATAAATAGTATATCCCCAGCATGTAAAATAAGTTGTCATACACCTCGATCTAATTTAAATGTATTGCTATATTAACGTAAAACCTTCTGCCATACCTTTTATACCGTAACACTTTTTCTGGTGTTTAAGAGCCGGGGTTGAAATTCTTCCCTCCTGTTGAAAGGGTTTGCGAAGGGGACAACTTTCATTTTTTTAATGGCAACCCCCTATCTTATATGCTCAAAAATGTTATTTTGTAAGTTATTTTTATAACTTTCTATTATTTAAAAGATGGAAAATCTGATCTAGGAACAGTTATTCACCATCAGGAGGAATGTTATAAAACCTATTTATAAAATTCTAAAATCGCCCTCCCCCTTACCAAAAATTTTTAATGGACATAATGTGACTTGTTTCATCAAATTGAAGCCCTTTAAAAATCATGAATTTCTGTGATAAGAAAATAAAAATCAGCTAACACGTTCGTTCGCTACCCTCAAAAATGTTATTTTGTAAGTTATTTTTATAACTTTATATTAACTTAGGCCTACCTATTTAAAAGACGGAAAGAGATATGCAAAATCCCTCTGATCTCGGGACGATTTTTCATCTTGTATCACCTTAGAAACCCTTATATTTTTAAAGTCAAGTGGAGTTGGAGAACCCCACTCACCCCATGTCAACAATTTGTAATGGACACATGTGACTTGTGATTTATCAAATTGAAACCATTTAAAAAACATGAATTTCTATGGCAATAAGATTAAAATTGCTTGTCGTATTTTTATAAGACTGAGAACAATATCAACTACTACTTCAGGCCATTAGTAAAGATATTAAAGTGAAAGTGCAGTAAGCAATCAAAGGTATAAATTATTATTTTTTCTTATCAGTGCATAAGATAAACTCTTTGTTATCATTCTCTGATCAGATTAACTTGGTTCTTGTTTATTTCAAAATGCTGTTATCTTTGTCCAATTTTAAATATTGAACCTTGTAATAAATTATTATTTTCATAGTGTGATAACATATCTTTAGAAAATTTTAGAAAATAGTTTAGACTACCTACACAAAATAACATTTTTTATTGTAGCGATCGATTATGGTGTTAGCCGATTTTTATTTTCCTATCACAGAAATTCATGGTTTCTAAAAGGCATCAAATTGATGTACCACAAGACATTTGTGTCTATTTTATAAAAAGGTTTTCTGAGGTCCCTCCAACGGTGAATAACTGTTCCTAGATCGGATTTTGCGTATCTCTTTCTATCTTTTAAATAATTTTAACTAAATCAACTTACAGTCTCCAGTAACAGTGTGTCTCCAGTGTAAGCATATGTATAAGTTGGTGCCGCCACTTCTTACTTTCCTAAGAAAAGGTATTCGGCTAATGCTATTTCAACAAGTAGGCCTATTGTCTTAAAAGTTGGCAAAAGAATCAAATTTTGTGATTGTTCTCATTTGATTTGTTACAGGAAAGATGGTTTCTTGTTTGATAAGGAAGCAATCATCGAATACATCATTACAAAGAAGAATGAAATAAATAAAAAGATGAAAGAGTATGAGAAACAGAAGAAAAAAGATGTAGTGAGTAGGCATATACATTTTATTCTATATATAATTTTAATAAATTTAGTAGGCGTACTATAGAATTTAATCAACTTAATAATGTTTAGTCAAAGTAAGATATAAAGACATGAAAATGCCGTCTTTGTTAGAATTACAATATTTTAGGTCGTACTTCGTTGTAAAGTTTTATTATATCACGACAATGATTGACTATATAACACTGGTTCCGTGCAAGAGTTAATCATGCAACTTGACTCTAAGTTAGCCAGTAAACTAGCTAGACAAAAAATTTTAAAAAATTTGTATTTTTTTGTCAGACAGAATTAGAAGAACTTGCTGCTGCAGAAAAGAGATCCAAGCTTGACAATTTCTTGAAAACTGAAAAAAATATTGTGAGTGCACCAGTAAATGCTTTCAAATCAGGTACAGTTTCTTTATTATTGTCTATAAATTGTATAAAGTAAACTAATTAAGTACCTATAAGTGATACCAAAACCGTAAATAGGTACATTTAATACCGATTTCGGTATATAACATAGTTTTGAAATAACAGACTGGATCTGGATAGTTTTTGTGCTGTATTCTGAAAAAAAAACAAAAAAAAAACACCTCGTAGTAAGAGCTCTAGCAGCGTGTGCAATAGTTTACTGTGATGTACAGTAGAACTCCAATTATACGGACTTCAATTATCCGGATCGCCAATTATCCGGATCAGATTTGAATAAGAACATAGTCAAACGGATGCGAGACTTGGCGGCGCAGAATCGATTTAAGGTAGCAAAACAACTGACTCTGCCTGGTATGTTAAAAAAATAATGTATTTTACAGTGATTTAGTATTTTTTATAAATATTTCGTAATGTAAACATTGTCATTGATATTGTTTTTTTTCATAATAAATACCGTAAATGTTCTCTATTGTGTTTTGTTAACGTTTTTCTCCTAAAAACTGCCTTTTTTTGAGAAAAATCCAATTATCCGGATCAGGTCCGGTCCCATTTAATCCGGATGATTGGAGTTCTACGTACACAAGTAAATTGGTTATTATTCATTAGATTATCTGTTATGTATTGCCAAATAATCAAGTGATTTTAAAATAAATGCATGACCGAATGAAAGTAATTCACTAGCACACCCACTTTATTTCTATTTATTTTTTACATCTTGAGTTCTGAGTGAACTGTTTTAATGCATTAACCCTCATACTGTCACACTGCTCAATTTAGCAGTTTCAGTGTTAGACTTTTCAAATTGAGTAGTCTTGTGACAACTCAACTTGTTTTGAATATTTCACCCACTAAAAACCATCCAATCGCAATAAAACAAACCCCGTTGGAAAGGAAATGATTTAAACTCTAATTTTTTTATTTACAAATTTGTTCTAAAACATGTATTTGCATATGTAGTCATCATTTTAAAATTGTAGTTTTCTAAAAAGCTAATGCCGCACGAATAAAACACAAAGAAATTACTCAACTTTGTCACTTGTCTAAAGCTCAATCAGACGTCACTCTTATAGTTTCTGTAAACCTTTGCAATTAGACAGTTCTCAACCAATGAAGCAGCACTTTTTGCATTCGAGATATCTGTTACAATTCGATATATTTGTATAGATATGTTTATACCGTTTTGTAGACCAAACTTCAATTTTTCGTTTGGTGTAAAGTAAACTAATTTTACTGGTAAGATGTTATTCGTACAGCAGTGGGAAATACAGACTTTTGTCAAATTCAAAACTCCTCTTGAGAACGCTGTGCAAGCCTTCTTCCCACGCGAATTCTAACAGTCATTTTGTATACACTTGAGAACTTTTGACAGTTTATTAGTGAATTTCCATAGGAAAAATGAGCTATCGCAGTGACCCTTATGGTAAGACCTAAGGTCGTGAGTAGCAAATGAGCACCGATAATGGTCCACAGAACACGTTTTGGGGTGTCATTAAAAATCATATATATATATGTTTAGGGTGACGCTTATGGGAAGGAAAAAAATGTTTTTCAATGTTTGTAAGGTGCACCTTTTTATTTTGTTCTACTTCTTAAAATAAGTCTTTAGTAATTTTTTGATAATTTTTATCAGACTTTTAGGGGTTGCTACAAAGACTTTAAGTTGAAAACCTTTTGAAAAAATACACAAAATCAGAGTTTGTAAGGGAGACAGTTTTTTTTTACTGTTTAAAAGCAAACTTATCTCAACATGCTGCTTTGAACTTTAAAGAACAAATTTAAAATAAAAAAAATGAGCTGAACTATTTATTTTTTGTAGGCAAAAATGTGTAATCTTAAATAGTTGGGTTTTGTAAAGAAAACACTTATTCTTACATAGAACACAACTTTATTCAGTAACTTTATTCACATACTTGATACATTTGATATTGTTTTATTATTTAAAGTTTTGTTATTAAAATTAAATAATAGTATGATTTCAAAAATTTTAAAATATCAAAAAGGAAAAGTAACACTTAGAACATTTTGACTAGTGTTGCTTTTTTGCTATCGGGAAACCTTTTCCTGAATTCTTTTACCACTTGAATCAAGAATTGTTTCTGCTCCTTATTCATGGGTAATCAGTTTGTTAAATTCTTCTATAAGGGCTACTCCCCATTCGGCTATGTCATTAACAACTCTAATGGACTTTACAACATCCATGTTCTTTCAGTAGCTTTCATCTTGATCCCAGTTTTCTACATTACTGTTGATGAATTCCATTCCTAGACCAAGTGTTCTGAAGAAGTTCATTGTGTTGTTTGAAACAAAAAATTGTCTAGACTTTTTCAAAGGAACAACTTCTAGATCAACTGCTGCCTTCAGTGGTTGATGATCAGAACCGTATTTTGTAGAGCTGTTACCATTTTCCTTCTCATTCGTAACCCAAAACTCTTAGTTTATCAAAAAAGGATAGAGCTACAAGAGTTTCAGAGAGGTACCAGAGGTGGTATTTTGATTTTATTCAAAGTCTTCTCAGCTAAGATTTCATTTATAGCTAACACTGATAGCTGTAACTGATCTTTGGAAAACAAAATTATTCCTTGGGCAAAATCTGTTACAATATCACTAACTAGAGGGTTAGTAGTGGCAGGCTCAAATTCCTGTGAATTTATCTGTGGTCAGAATTTCTTGAACCGCTTAAACAATAAGATGTCTGGCCCTGTTGATGGTCCATCTTCTTGAACAATTACTGCTTCGAACATAATTTCTAATATGTGGTGACGGCATGGAAGCCACAACATTTCTTTTTGCATTTTTTGTTCTAATAAAATACATGCTCCATTACGAAGCCCTATATTAACAGCAGTTGTATCAAAACGCATACATTTAACCTTGTCTGAGATTCCCCATGAGGAAATTTCTTCATAAACAGCAGTAGCTATCAGTTCTCCTGAGCCTGACTCAAGCTTTGGAAACGCTAAGAGTTGATCAATATTTTGTCCAGATACAAGGATTGGAAGACGCTCCACAGTCTCGTGTCCGCTTACATCTTCAAGCATTTTCCATCCCAATGCACAGTCAGAAGAACATCAGGAGAGAAATCGTTTTTCAAATTTTTTGCTAAGGCCTCTCGCCTCTTAATCCTCTGTCGACGTATTGACGAGTAATTCACATTATAAAGAGATGGATCACACCCTGCTTGTTTAAGGGTAGATGTTAACACTAGGGGAGCATTTCTGTCACTCAATTTCAAAACATCAAGGCAAACAGCAAGATTGTCATCAATTACAGTAGAACCCCTCTTAACCGGCCTCGGATCAACCGGTCCTCGGATTAACCGGCCAATCCGATGGAACAACAGAGTTTTTTCTCTTACAGATTATGTTAATGTAACTGGCCGAAGTCTCAAACATTGATTGTTTGACGGACATTTCAAGGAAAATAAAGCGGGGTGATGCAACTTTAGGTCTGCAATGTAGTGTTGTGACCGGCATAACAGGGGAGGGGGAGCGTGAGTTTGATTCCCCTCTTGCTTCCGCGGCAACTGTATTTTTTCTTGGAATCAATTCACAAAGCGGCATCCTTTGTTTCTTTTTCTTCGTCTGTTGCTTTGTCGGAACCTTTACTGAATTTCGAGGGAACAAAATATGTAATATTTCTAACATACTGTATTGACTTTAAACAAATCTTTGAAAGTTAAAGAACAGAAAAATAAATCATTGTTTGATTTTTTTTAAACAATGATACAGTATATGTAAATTCAGTTTTCAAAGTTTATGTAAGTTTAAAATGTTTAATTTGTTGGTGTTTGTTTATTTATAAAATTAGTTTCAATAACATCTTATTTGCTTGTTTATTTATGAAATATGTAGGTTATTTTTTAACAAAAATCTATTTTTTACGGGAACCTCGGATCAACCGGCCAAACAGGTAACCGGCCAGGGTCTCGGTCCCGACCAGGCCGGTTAAGAGGGGTTCTACTATATTTCCTTTCTTCCCCCCTTTCTTGTAGTAGTAACCAGCTCTGTCGCAAAAATATCTTCGGATGAATCACTTTTACAACTACTATCACTATCTGAATCTTCAGGTATAGATACTTTTTCTGTTAATCATTTTATCTCCTGTTTCTCTTTTAGTTTTTCCAAACATGCCTTTTTTTTAGTTCAGACTCATTTTTTGCAAGTTTCTTATCAATACTGCCCATTTTCCCAGGACGGCCCTTTTGGCGTTGAGTTAATAGGAATTGCCTGCCTTCTTCTATTTTAATCATTTGTAAAGCATCAGCATGTGCAATATTGAATAACTCATCAACATCATTTGACCAATTGGAGTGCCACTCTTTTAAACTGGCTGATTTATTTTTCATATTTAGATTTATTTTAGATTT
>JAGFPH010000168.1:338055-382733 GCA_018207615.1 Philaenus spumarius | reverse complement strand
TTAAATAAAAATATTTTATTAAATTCCTTCCAGTTATTCAAGTTACTATTAAATTTAAATATGCTCAGCTCAGTAATTAATTTTAAATTTATCTGACAATCTCTGAGGAGTGAGAACAGTGGAACTTTACCTAGAATAATTAAATTATTTGTGCTTTGTGAAATTTCGTTGGAACTGCCAACTTTGCAATTTAGCCCTTCGATATTGATCATACACTGAAAACAACTTATCATACAGGATACTTAGATAATAGGAATTTCTTGAACTAGGTAAATTATTTATATTAATTGAAATCAAAAGAAAATTTATTCACAAAAAAAAACTCAAAATTCTTTGTGGTTCTTTCCACTACAAAAACATCAATTTTAAACTAAATTTACTATTTACATAAATTTTATCTCTTTTAGGTAGAACCATTTATTATTTATTTATACTTAATTATTCCTTCCTTTTTATATTTATTATTTAATTATTTATTTATGAAAATGATTTTAACTATTTAATTTACAAGACTTATAAGTTTATAATTTGAAAAACCTAACTTTATTATCTCAACCCAGTATCAATAATTATTTAAATTTAACTCAGGCAATATTTTAATAGGGGATATCGTAACTTTTCTGACAGACCTTTTATTACTGCGACCCTGGACTCTGAACACCTTTCCCAGGACGTTGATGGTAATACAGCTTCCCTGAAGTCCGGTTATCGTTGGTGCGGTTGAACGTCTCCCGTGGTCTCAGCTTTTGCCTGGTTAGAAATTCCCTGAAGTCTTCTAGCGCCTTCCCTGATTTGGTTTTCGCTTCTTATTCCAGTAGTACTTCAAAGTCCATGTGATGTTCCAGTTATTGCCATTACATCAGTCCGGTGATTATCGTAGACTACGTCATTTCTAATTGTTTAGACGCACCTGCTATATAATTGATTATAGCGTAATTCACTTAAACTGTTCAATTATTTTTTCACTGTCTGTAATGATAACTGATTCTACACTGTCTTTGTTCATTTATTTAATTTGAATTTACGTTTGATAAATTTTTATGAAAACTGTTCCTTGAAATATTATATTGCATAATATTATAATTAATTAAAATGTTCACTGTTTGATTTGCACATTTAGTACGACTGTCTTTATAAAACACTGCTTCTAAATACAAGTACGTTACTTTAACCTTGCAGATTCTTCTAACACATCTTACTAGTAACAAGTCCTTCCAGCGTCTCCAAGAATAAACTTAATGAAGAATAGACTAATGATGAATAGATCTAATGATGAATAGGTCTAATGATGAATCGTGCGCGTCTCCCGCTGTACTTTGCTTATATCGACTGTTTTGCCGCCTTTCGAGTACCAACTATCTCCCAGCTTCTTCTATCCCTTTTTCGACATCTCGCCATGCGATTTGTATTACTTTCTTTAGTTTTTGGGTTGGTATTACCCCCACTAACTTCTTCGTTAGACATCGCCACCCGCTATCAGCCTTCCCCACCACAGACATTCTATCCTATTGTCTTACGTATTTTCCTCGTAGTTTTCCTGGAACTGCTTTTATGGAATTGCGGTTTTCGTAATCGTATTCCTGGTACATTTTCCTTTCTTCTCAACATTGAGTGATGGTCCTACAAAGTTTGGTTCGCTTATGGCGCTGCATCGTGTTTTCCGCGGTTTTTCCTCGCGAAACTTTTCTGGTTTTGAAGGAAAATCTTTTTTCTTTTTTCTTCTCTGTTGGTTATCGTTTTATAGTTTACTAGCCAAAATTTCACTTCTGTCTGAAGATTTTTCTTCTACTTTTGGGACTTGTAAAATTGCCAAATTTAACATTTACTTTTGGATTTGAATTTTTACTTTAAAATTGATACTTTAGATTGAGATTTACAATTTTATATCCCTATTGCTTTCTTAACACTATGTTATTAATTTTATCACCTTTTTCATTTTATTTTTAGCAAAACATAGGTGTTAACCTTTTCACCTATTATTTTAATTAATTAACAATTTACAAAATTTTTATCTTATAAAACTTTTACTCCTTTAAAACTTGTTTACTTTTTCATTCTCACTTTTTCATTTTTTCAGGTGTTTTTTCACCTTCAAACTTTAACAATTATATCTAACTTTTAAAATACCAAAAATTTCTTAATTTGTTATTTAACATTTTTTATTCACCTTTTCTTACTCTTTTCAAAAATATCTTTTTCATTCTATTTTGATGAAATTTGAGAATTTTCTATAACTTTAACTCTTTATAACTTTACCATTTTTTAATTTACAAAATTGTGACTTCCATGAACAATGTCTCCACCTCCCGTGTTTCACATTTACCCATAAAATTCATCAATTCTATAATTTTATTTAACACCTTATTCCCGTATAAAATAACTAATTTTTCTAAGTCTTTTAAGCAACTTGAAACAAGTTCCAGGACAAAAGTCCATCTCTGTTGACTCAGTACAGTTGGCCGGGACTTGTCGTATTCTAATCTAGTTAAGTATAGGGTGTACCTCAACTTCTGCTATGAAATCTTGATTTTTGCAGTTTTTCAACAAAACTCAATTTTTCACGCATTGCATAAGGTTTATCCGTTGCAATGTATATATGTGTTCGCACTCTAGCGTCCGTATTTTAAGTCCGATTTGGTTCAAATTTGGTACACATGTTGGTTGTCTCCGTCGCTCGGACGAGTTCGTTAGCCAAAAAAGCCGGAAGCACGTTTTTTGACCGGAAGTAACTATTTTTTGATATTTTTCATACAAGAATGATTTTTTTAGAGTTTTTTCTACAAATATAAATGTAGGATGTTATTCTGCATATTTTGTGTTTTTACGCGACCTTATAGCTCGTTTGGTTCCCCCAAAATCGATTAAAACGTAAAATACCATAAAAGTACCCGGTTCAAACCCATGTAGTGGAATTTACCGTGGGGTTGGCGTGAGAAGCACGCAATGCATTGTGTATCGAAGATATTCCCAATACGGGAGTTGGCGTGCGAAGCACGCATGCTTTGTGTATTGAAAATACTCCTAATATGCTGAATGGCGTGCGAACCATTTTGCATCTATTTAGCACCGTCGTGATTAGACCTACTTCCCAAATTGTTGGTTGAAACTTTAAAACATAGGCCTATAAACTTAATTTTGAACATTTGCTCAACTCACGTCAGCGGTTCAGCTGCGTGGTGAAATTATTCTAATTTTGTGGAGCAAGTACAGTAGGGTCCTGCTAATCCGAACTAATTGGGGCCAAACACTGTTCGGATTAGCAGGAATTCGGAATAAGGCGGATTTCATAAATAATATCAATGTATTGACATATTAATGGGTAAATAATGTGCGGGGACATCTGATGATGGCAGCTCTACAAGCGTTGCTCGGCTTGTGAACAGGTTCAGTGAAAGTTGGAAAGGAAATGCATTTCCTTCGATGACTCATAGCGCCGGGACATTACCTACCCCTCTCCCTCCCTTCACTGAGAATCACTGCACTGAGCACTAGTCTAGTGATATCTAGTTCAGTGTTTACTCTAAGGGATTTTGATAAACTGTGTGCACTTAATTACAAATTATCGATGCAAACAGACCGACTTTTAGGAAAGTGAGGAATAGGGGAATGCTCAAACTGAAATCACATTACTCACAGACGCGGCAAATGCTCTTGACCTCGCGCTACTCTACGTCAAACAACAAGCTTTATCAACACCAAATGATGTTACGTTCATGCGGCGATGGCGGAACATTGCATCCTCAAGTCGATTCACTGACATTACTTCTTAAAAGTGTGTGCAATGACTACAATATCAATAAGACGAACAGTTTAAATGGGTAGAATTCAGCCCATTAAAGTAGGTATAAAAGTTAGTTCATGCACCTCGTCGCTAGGAGCTCTCAGTGCGCGTTTTGCAGGCCGAGTGTGTGACAAGAATGGAAAGAGAAGGAGAGACAGAGAGGTCCGACTGTTATGTGACCTTGAGCGCAGATTGTTGTGTCTCAGACAAGCTTTGGTAGCGTAGCCCCATATTTGTCAATGCGATTCATTTCCCACATTGTAATAGCAGTGTACTAAATAAATACATTTTAGTTGGTTTTCTTTTCTAATGTTTTTTAAGTAATGTAAGTTTGTAAAAATGGTTTTAGTATGTAATATGGTTTATACTGTAAATACTGTTAGTGTGTAAAGTAAATAGCTGCTACATTTTGCAATGCAGTCCTGTTCAAAAAGTGGAGGATCTAAATGTTCCTATAAAAACTGCAACATACACCTGTGAAAAATAAAGACTTATCATTTTTCAGGTTTCCAGTGAAAGACAAAGAAATGTATGAATACATAAAGTTTTCTTTACTGTTGTGTTGTATTTGTGCGAGAATTAATTAAGTCGTAGGGAATTAATCAACATAAGAATCAAAGACTTTGTGAAGTTTATTAAAATGTATTGACAGTTAATTTTTAATGGGAATATGTAAGGAGGAGGGTAAAAAGAGGGTTATTAAACAGGGTGCTTCATAACTCTTGTCACATATTGTTTTGGAATTGTTCTTGGGTACAAAGTAAACATCAAATCACTGTTAATTTGTCTAAAATCATTTTGGTTGTCCTACTGTGACCAAAATGGTTTTTTTTAATGCATATCTAAAAAATTGCTAAACGAAATAATACCAAATTTATATCAACCTTTTGATAGTATTACCTAAATGGGAAAAAAGTTAAGTTGACGTGACTTCAATATTTTAAAAATGGCGACCGTTTACAACTTTCGAATGGAAATAACGAAATAACTATCCCTTTCCCGAAAAATGTCAAGAATAACTTTTTTTGCAAATTGAATTCCCTATCGATTAAGTTCGTTTAAAAAAAATTGGTTAGAGAATAACGGACTTAGGGTATTTTTCGCCAGACAGTGCATGCCCCTCTGTTATTTATCATTGCAATTATTAAATTTAATCAAATCAGTTTCATTTATTTTGACACATAAAGCTGTTTGTTTATACAAGTTTTTATTAAATTTATACTATTGGTAAGTTCTTTTAAGAATTGTTTCAGTTAATACTAAACTCGTAGGAGTCAGCTGATTTGAGTTTTTTCTGACTTATTGTTTGTGATGATATAGTAACAATCGGCACCAGCTGATTCTGTTTTTGTTGACTTTATTATTGTTCTAAAAAAGCAACAAACAATATTGTATCCATAGTATTGCATTTAGAAACATTTTAGCATTAAGTTTTTCATGTTTTAAACTGTGTTTGCTTTATTAATTAACTATGGAAAGTTACACAAACGCTGAGTATTGGCTCCATTTTACCTCCTAAGTGAAATAGATTATGCCAATAAAAATATTGCAAATATGGTTTAGTAACCAGGACTACTCTTAAGTACTTACTAATTGCATAAATTTAATACAAATTTGTGTAAACAAACAGTTATCTGGGTCAAAATAAATGAAACGCATTTGACTAAATTTATTATTGCAATAAAATATTATCGCCGTCCGATCCTGGACATCGCCCCCAAGAGGGGCGTGCACTAACTGGCGGAAAACGCCATTCAGGATATGATTCTAAGCGTAAAAATGATTGAAAAAATTCCTATGAAGGTATGTCCTAAAATGAGCGTTCCTTCTATCAGTCTGTATGTGATATTTTAATTAAAAATTATTAGTTAAAACCCACTAACAATATAGAGATGAAACTTTCCACGTAAGCGCACACGCTTGCAGACTTATTTAGTGTAAAAAATCTTTTTACCTTTCTAAAAGGCGGACATTAAAAGTGTTTGTAGTTACGACCGTTTTAATGTTACTTGAATTTGTAAAATTTAATGCCTCAAACTGTTCCTTTACAAAACAAACAATTGATTCAAACTGTCAAATTTCAAATACATAATTATATTTACGGATTGATAGTCATGGGTTTGATTCCGAGTTTTTCAAAATCAAGTCGTAGGTGCAGCAGGATTGAAGCACCTCAAAGTACAGTTAACCAGAAAAGCCCTAAATTCCCAATTATCAATATGTGCCCCCTCCATTAAAAACGCGGGGGAAAAATAATTGTATTATTAACACACTGTTTTTTATGCACTGATTACAAATCTTATATTGCAATATTTCTGAAACAAACCAAGCGAACGTGAAACCCAAATTTGTTATTTGTCTACCATTTTTGACGAAACTCACTTTCTTTATGTTTTTTGAAGTGCTAAATTTGAATTTTATATTGGATTTTACACATCTCACTTTTGTGGCGCGCTAATAAATTACACTTATAAATGATTTTATTATACAAAGAATTATTTAAATGAGGGACTTAAGACTATTTTGTTAGTTATGTTTCGCTGCTGAAGTAGCGTTTATATTCCAATTATTTTAAAAAAAGGATGTTGGTAATAGGAAAAATAAACTGATAGATGTGTTTAAAATAATTAAACTTTATGGGATCAATGCAAAGTTATTATTTACAGATGCATAGACTGGATAGTTAACTGCGGAAATGACGATTTTGCAGAACTACCAGACAATAAGTTGAGGTACCGTGTCCCGTGTTCAGTTCATTTTAAAAGTACAACATTCACCAACTCATTGAAAAACAGGCTAGAATGTTGATTGTTATACTTTCCTGCTAGAGAACGGAAAATTTAGCAATTATTAATTTTAAGTGTTTTATAGGAAATAAAATAAATAATAACATACGAAATTTACATAGTTACGTCTAATTGGTGAACTGGGGGGCAACAGCCCCTTCACAATAAAAATAAATTTTTATACTTCCCATGATTGACACCTTTGTTTTATAAGTGGTAATCTGTTTGCATTTGCTTCACCGCGGGGTTTGGTGAGCGAAGCGAGCAGGGGTTGATACTTCTAGTACTGTAGTTATAACTTTAAGTATAACATTTCCAGTATTGTTATATTTTTAATTTCAAATCCTTGAGGAACATGTTCTTTATTGTATTAAAACTGCACATTAATTTGAACCTTTATTTAAAACTTTCTAACAGACACTTTGTCTCTGACCAAAAATTAGAAAATCTTTCCAGCAGAGTGAAGATTGTATGTCATTATCAAAGTGAATTAAACATCATTGTTGAAATATCGATCAAAGAAATAAGAAACAGGTAATTTAATTAAACTTTGTTTACAGCATACGAATCGTATGGTTCTTACCTACGAATCGTAAAAGTTTCATAATTTTACAGCTCTGCTAAGTGTATTAAATAGTAGTGTAATAATGAAGCGTGGTTTTTACCTTCACACTGCACAGCTTAGTTTTCGAGGAAAACTAATGCTCTATCTCTCTCTCTCTCTCCCCCCTCCCCCCTCCCCCAGTCTCTCTTCTGCACTTCATTGAATCCGACACTCTTCGGCAAAAAGAGCGCTCAGCGCTCCTAACGGCGGGCCGCAAAAACACACTTTTATACCTGCTTTTTTGGGCTGAATTTTTAACATTGGAACTTTTCGTCTTATTGATATGTAGTCATTGGTGTGTGTAAATTAGTAATGCTTTGTGTTAACAGTTTAAAAAAAATGTTCTACAAATTGTATAAATGGAGCCTACATGTACTGTAAGTAACCAGCTTTCATTCCTATTTTGTTTTTCCACGAACGTCTTTTAATTTCTCCTGTTTTTTAATTTTATAAAATCGGTATTTTTTCTGAACTCTGTTCGGAATTTTCGGATTTTCGGATTAGCAGTACTCTACTGTAATACAATGTGAACTAAGTTTACAAAATGAGAATTTACAAGTATACAGATAAAATTCTATGATTTATTCTCTTCAATTTCTTTTAGTAATATTTTATTTTTGGGCAAAGCCTATATTCCCAAATTACTATTCAAACTAGGCCTAGTTTTGTTAGCAGTCTTGTAGAAGGAACATAAAAACTGGTGTTTTCAAAATAAGAAATTTGAAATTGATAAATATTTTTACACGGTTCTATTTAGAACTAAATTCCAAAACTTTTGTACATTTTGAAAAAAATTACAAAAAATGTTTACTACTTTTTATGTAGGTCTAAAGTTGAACGTTTTTCTTTCGTTACTGAACATTTTTTGATTCTTGAGCTAATAACTTTGTAAATTTTACATCAATAAATTTTTAGTGTCATATATGAATTCTTTGAATCTTTCTCTACAAAAAAGCCATGGAACACTTTTGGATTAGTTTATAATTACTACATTTGGTGATTTTTTGAAAATATGCTTGCACACCCACCGAAATGACTTATCATTTCAAAAATTTAACTATGACAGTGCTAGGGTTAACGTGATTTAGTCATTCTTATTATAAATTTTGTAAAAGTTTTTCTAGATTAATTTAATCATTTTTGTTTACTGGAACTTGTCCATTTCGTTTAACCAAGGATCCAGTATGGTGTACAATTCAATTGAGAAATAAAATATTGTAGCTGGATCAAATCTATCTCTTTGACTTTAAATGGTATTTTATGTATGATAATAATTAATGAAAACTTAATATTCAGTGTTTGTTTTATTTTGTAGGCATACCAACTGATGACAAACCTTCAGTATCAAATATGACAGAAGGAAGGGATAAGAATTTGCCAAGTTTTTGGATACCTTCTATGACTCCTGAAGCGAAACCAAAGATTCTGCAGAAACCAGTAAGTTCAACATTTTTGAAGATGAAGTTTTTTATTTAGTTATTTTGAAGATGATTTGTGATTATTATGTACCAAAATATATTATTTGTTTTATCTACTTATGTAATAAGTTTGTTGTGGGAGTGTAATATATTGTTTCTATTAACAGAGGCTTCCGCCTCTTATTATTCTTTGGTGCCCAATCATTGAAATCTTTTTCTTTTCAATGATTGTTGCAGGTCCTTGGCTTCTTCCTCTCGCTTTAAGTTCATCTAATATAATACATCTCACAAGATTTTTTATATACACATGTATTGTAATAATTTTTTATTTTACATAATAATGAATGTGCTATGATATAATGAGATGAAATAATAATGTACAAGTTTATGTATTGCGATGATTCGCTCTTCTTGACCAGTGCTCCCATGATCATCGACGCTGTTCCTGGCTAGCCTTTTTGCAGTAGACTGGACTGAGCAAGTCTTTGCAAGAAGTAGTATCATATTTTACTTTTTGTCGCTTCTGTCTTCCTTACAACTTTCTCTTAATGATTAACTTTTTTAAATTATTTTTGTTGGGACTCTTTCTGGAGTCGTGCTATTTGGAGAAGCGTTGCCTTATTTGTACCACCCTTATATCTAAACCTAAACTGACACGCATGTATTCTAATACAGTTTAGAAACTATTTCGTTATGAATAAATATTCTCCTTTGGTTTAAACCTCAATATACAAACACTGTTATATAACATAATCTGAGATATAAACCTTAATTTAATTTATTGATTTTTAAATAATTTTTGTACAATAAATTTGTTTTGATATTTACCTTGAATCTAAATTAAACCTTTGTGAGAGGTAGATAATTATTGAAAAGGAATTGAACTTTTATAACCCAAGTTATAGAGTTATTTCTAACCCAAGAATTTACTTAGTAAATTGAATTTACTCTATGTCAATATTGTCGATATCATTTAATTAAGTGATATAAGCAGTACATTGGGCGAGTTCCTGCAGGTTTAAGAGTCATCCTGGATCCCAATCAAAAGATGTCTGGTTGAATGCCTCCCTGATAGTTACAAATGTTGGCGCAAGTTGTTGCTCTGTTATCCTTTCATCATCATTTCTCCCATATGAATACCAAGATAATTTGAACTTTGCCGCTGCTTCTGAATTATTGTTGCTTGCTTATTTTTTAAATTTGCGCTTAGTTGAATTTACATATTAGTTAATGCTCTAGTTTCCATTCGGCGATTAAAATAAGACTATTAAATTGTAGTTACTTCATCGAGTATTCAAATATCTCTAACAAAACGACTCCTGATTTCTGCTCGTCTCACTTTTCCTGTACAAAACTTTGTCCAACTTGTCACTTCTAAATTACCTGTATTTCCTTTTATATATTCGGCTATATCGCTTTATTATTAGGCTCGAAAATAAAAAAAAACTCGAAAAAAATTTGAGCTGAGCTTTTTATCTTTGATAGTAATAAACACCATAATAAGTCAATGAAAATAGCACCAACTACTTAAGAAACAGTGTATTTATTTATTTTCCTTAACAAATGTTCCCATCTGCCCATATTTCATCGTCAACTGAAGAGCTACAAATAAATACTGCACTGTATGAAGACGATGCACGAAGCAGTAAGGGACAAAGGTGAAGAAACGGTTGATATCACAGCTGCCTGAATTGTGCTACGTTACCAGGAAAATAATGCAATTATCACTGTTCTGCTGTTCCTGTTCCCGCGGTAATAGGTGACAACAGAATCTAATAGTTTCGTCATTTAGTACGAAATAGCTGTGTTTTCTTTACCAACACAATAATTATTAATCTGCCGAAAAGTAACAAAATGAAAAAAAATTATAGAGTGAAAAAGTAATACAAAAATAATATCGAAACGTAACAAAGAATAACATCATGATATCATTATGAAAGCCGGTAAGTTATGTTCTCGTTACCAAAAGTGCCGAAAAGTAGCAGTGATATATAGTTGCCTTTGTATTCGTCTATTTTTTTGTTGTCTTTCGTATTTTTGCCACCATGACCAACAAAATTACCCCACCACAGCCCACAAGCAAATCAAATAATAAATATTAATTATTCCACTTTTATGAACGTAATTCATTTTTATTGGTATATTATTTTCTGCACGATAGTTCGTCCTCTAAATAGTATGCAAATATTGAAACTTATTCTATCTATTAACGTCGACTGAAACCAGAATCAGCATTCTTTAATAGTTTGTTTACTCTAGGTTAAGTTTTCTTTCAACGTCTCAACGTGATTAAATCAAGGTCTATTTAACTTTGGTTATTATTTCGTACGTGTTACATGTTTGTGTTTCCCACGTTAACATTGTCTTTCCTTACTGACAGTATAAAATCGGTCAGTTGAGTTTTACCCACTGGCCTCATTACAATCCAAACGAATCAGGCGCCGAATATAACCTGTTACCATACAAACAAAAACGAAATGGTAAACTCGCCGGTATTATTGTTTGACGTTTTGAATTTTTACTTCGGCTCGCATAAAAATGCCGACGTATTGAAATCATGCGATAATTTTTTGTATGTCTGTCTGTCTGTTAACATAATACAGTAGACTCTCTCTATAACGATATTGAAGGGACCAGACGATTTCATCGTTATAGAGAGAGATCGTTATAAAGAGAGACTATTAACGAAACTGATTTTAAAAATGATGTACAGCTCAGTTATGCAGGTTTATTAATAATACTCTGTAGAATAATAACATACAGTATATATTTTCAAACAGTACAGTAATTATCATGTCAAATTGAACTAAACCAATAAAAGTATGACAAATATGCAGTATGGATACACAAAAACTACACCAATCAAATGAAAAATGAAATTACAGTATGACATACAGTATACACTATTGTACATTGAATACATACGAAATATTTAATGAAAAAAGTCTTTTAACGTAGTTTGCCGTTTTTTCGTCTTCCAGAGCAATGACCTTATTTTATCTTGCAAATGCGAAACATCCTCTGTAGCTACTGGATCATCTTCGTGGTGGGTGAAGAATTTGTGGAGGATTTTAGTTGCCTCCAAGGCCTGTTGAGGAGTTGGGACTGGTTCTGGCTCTGGATCAAATTCCTCTTGGTCACTGTCTTCATCTTCATTCACTCGGACTGTATTGAGGATGTCCTCATCTGAAACTCCAGCTGTTGTAGCTACTGCTTCATCGACGGTTTCATAATCCTGCAGCTCTTCTGGTTCATAAACAGTAGGAAGCTCTAACTGTCGAGCCCAAACCGCTAAAGGCAAGTCTTCATCGTCATCTTCTCTTGCTGCTTGGTCCTCCATCCATCCTGCATGCTTAAATGAATGCCTTATCGTCTTCTCTGTCACCTCATCCCATGCTTTGCTGATCATTTGCACAGCGTCTAAGATAGTGGCCTTAAAATTTCCATCTGCTTCAACCAATTCCATCAAAAGCCTTCTTCGGTAGTGACTTTTAAGGCTTTTTATGACACTTGTGGATAAGGTTCATTGGTATGAGGACACTTGTGGTGTTGGCTGGTAAGAAACAAAGTTCTATGTTACGAAGATCGGCTATTGCAGGATGTGCAGGGCAGTTATCCACCAGAAGCAAAATCTTTTTCCCCTTGAGCTCAAAATCCCATTTTCTTATTTCTTCTTCAAAAATTTGAGAGGTCATCCACGCACTCTTGTTGGCTTTGTAAGTCACAGGCAGACGCTTAATGTTTTTGAAACAACGCGGATTTTTGGATTTGCCTATCACTAAAAGTTTTCTTTTCACGTTACCAGTCATGTTAGCTGCCACTAAAACAGTGATTCTTTCTTTTGATAATTTCCCTCCAATGCACTTTTCTGACTTGAATTTCAAAGTTTTGTTTGGAGTCAGTTTGTAAAACAAGCCAGTTTCGTCAGCATTGAAAATGTCTTCTGCTGAATATCGAGCCTTCATATCAGGCCACACTTTTTCCAACCAACCATCTGTTATGTTTCTATCAACATCACGAGCCTCTCCACTAATCTGCCTGTAGTTTATGTTATGACGCTGCTTCCACTTGCTTAACCAACCTTCAGAAGCTTTGAAGTCAGCAATGCCCAGCTCCGTCGCATAAAACTCTGCCTTTGCTTTAATCAGTGGTCCAGAAAGAGGGATATGGTTCATACGTTGCTGTTGAAACCACTGTAGAACAGCTCGATCTACATCTTCGTACTGTGGTTTACGCATTTTTTTCTTGCTCCCCTCTTGAATCTCTGCGTCAAGCCACTTCTTCCTGTCCTTCCAAATCGTTGCCACAGTGGATTGAGAAAGCCCAGTACGTCGAACAACATCAGTCTGCTTCTCACCTTTTTCTATTGCTCTAATCACAGACACTTTTCTTCAACAGTAAGCACTTTACGTTTTTTTGAAAGCATGTTGTTTTCACACACACAAAAAATACAACACAAAAAATACACACAAAAAACGTACACACAAATGTAACCGCTAAAAGCGCTAAGAACAACTGACAGTCGAGATCTGATGTGAACAGCCAGACAGTGCGTGGAAAACTGAACTCCCGCCACTCCAGTCGCGACAATTTATAGGCAGCCGCTCAAGGTCAGACTTCAAATCACAATAGAAAACAACGGAATGCTCTCGTGACGCACCTGGTTCGGAAAACTAAAGATGTTGGTCGTTGAACTAGTGAGTCGGTTACCGCAATTACTAAGAAAGTAGCCAAATCTTGAACTGAAAATATCGTTATAGAGAGTGAGCGATATCGTTATTTAGAGATAATAAATACATCGGCCTTATTTCAGACCAAACAAACTTTTACAAATCCATCGTTATAGAGAAATTATCGTTATAGGGAGAATCGTTATAAAGAGAGACTACTGTATATGCACTCACAGACGATGTAGAAAACTTCTGGTGGTGCCAAAATTTTCGTAATTTTACTGCGCAGAGTCGAAAAGCTTTTGAGCTTTCTAGCGTGAGTCGTAGAATGTCGGGGGTCACGTTTTTGGGGCAAAATTTTGAAGATACAGTGTGGGGTAACGTTTTATATGATTTTAGGTACAGGAAAACCAATTTTGAGAGTTAAAAGTCGTAGCGCTTCGGAGTCAAGTTTTTGGGTCAAAATTTTTAAAATATTGGATCAAATTTTTGAAAATAGAGTGTGGGGTATCGTTTATATGTTTTTGGACACGGGAAAACCGATTTTTACAGTTAAAGAATCGTAGCTCGTCCTGGTCACTTTTTGGAGTCAATGTTTTGAAAATACAGTGTAGGGTGTCGTTTATATGTTTTTGGTTACGGGAAAACCGATTTTGACAGTTAAGTATTTGTAGCTCGTCGGGGTTACGTTTTTGGGTTCAAAATTTTTAAAATACACTGTGGGATATCGTTTTATATGTTTTTGGATAGGGGAAAACCGATTTTGACAACTAAAGAATCGTAGCTTGTCGGGGTCACGTTTTTGGAGTCAATATTTTAAAATACAGTGTGGGATATCGTTTTATATGTTTTTGAATAGGGGAAAACAGATTTTTACCGTTAAAGAGTCGTAGCGCGTCGGGATAACGTTTTTCAATCAAGAAAATACAGTGTGTGGTATCGTTTTATATGTTTTTGTTTAAGGGAAACCTGATTTTGACAATTAAAAAAAAAAGACAGGAGCCGAAGTCTCAAAAAATTTTCATCTTTTCATTTTGTTGTCTTTGTTTTCCCTTAAAATGTAAATGTTTTTCTAAATATTTTTATAACTCTTCTGCCCCTGGGTGACTTTGCTTTTGGTTGATGTATTTTGATTCCTCGTACCATCTGGAGATGACTGGAACTTTAATGGTATTCCTGCGTTGCTCCATTCGGTAGTTACGCACGTTTGTATTTTCTGATATTTTTCTCCTTTTAAGTTTCTGCACTTTTAGTTTGAATATTATGTCGGAATGGTCTTGAAATGGATAATTATTATTTCTGTTTGTTAAAATTTCTATTTTTGCCAAAGTTATGGCTACTTTTTGTTTATTCCCCATGTTCTATTTTAAAAAAAATTCCCTCTATCTCTAAATTGTATTTACAATTACTGTATATATATTATTTACAATTTATAAACACTTTGAAAATTTCATATTTAACATTTTTGCAACTTATATTCCTTTTAGCAAATTATTATTTTTTAATTATAACTCATATCCCATTAATTTAATTGTAAATTGACTGACATTTCGTCTCTTTGTGTATCATTTCTAGTATAACATATCATGATCATTACATTTATAATTATTTTTTGTCAAATTGCTTTAAATCCTAAACACATCACAAGAATTACATTACATTATACATTTTATCTATTACAGTAGAGACCCGCTTGACGAGGCATATGGCAGACTTGGCATATGCATCCTCACGTTGATTCAGTGCTCTTTGTCAGAAAAAAATCACTGACTTTACTTCTTTGTGTAGGTTTACACATTCCCTTTTTTCCTTCCGTTGTGTTACGATTCTGTTTTCTTCTAAAAATGGAAGGGAAGGCATAGGTTGTTCAAACTGTCCGTTTTGTCATCCCACAGTCTGCCTGTTAGTACCGCATCATCTTGAAAAGATAAAAAAAAAAAAAAAATTCCTTTGAGATAACGAAAATGAAAGAGAAAAGCGGATGAATACATCCAGCAGGTGGCAACAACACTACTAGTGCATAGCTGTTGTATCTATTCTTTCCTTCTTTCTGAAGGACTTGGTGTCCGTTTCACCTTACGCTTGTTGCAGTAACTTCCTTCCCGCAAAACGGATGGAAAACGTGAAGGAAACAAAACCGGACAATTCCAACAGGCCTATTGGGATTAATGTGTTGTCAATTTCCGTTAACCAAAATGCAAGGCAATGGAAGGGAAAAAACGGATGATGTACACTTACACTTAAGTGTGTGTAAATAAGTTTTTTTTTGTGTTTGCCAGTGATTAAAAATGATTCTACAGAATTGTATATTCCGGATTTTCAGAATAGTTGGGTTCGGAATTGCGGGACTCTAATGTATTTATTAATTTTTCAAAATAATTCTTTCGGTATTTTACTTCTGCCCATTGTTCTATCAATGTCCTTTTTACTAATTTTGAAATTTATTAATGCTAAATATTAAAATTTTTTATGACATCATAAATTTGCTTGTAACTTTTATACCATTAATAAATTACTGAAATTTTCTGTTAAGTAATTTTACTTAAGTCAGTGATTATATAATTATATATTAAGAAATAAATAGCAACTATTAATTAATAATTAAGGACCCATTGTTCTTATACTTGCATGTCCTTACAAAAGCTTACATGATAGTCTAATCAGAAGCAACCTTTCCATTTATATTCTGTTGTAGGGACTTAAAAGAGTGTTAGAATAGAATAATAATAGAGTTTACTATTACTTTCAATTAAAATTGACCTTGAGCAGATTCCAGGACTAATAATCCGTTTCAGTAGGTAGAACTATTTTGTTTTATAAATGAGTAAGAAGTTATGAATTTGCTTATTGATAAACATGTAAATATTTATTACTGTAAATTGTGCTATTGTTATCCCCATTATAATAATTAGTAGTTCCTAAGAACATTTCTCTAGATCTCAAAAACTGTAATGCCTAGAAAGGTATTCCTGTACAATAAAGAGTGCCAGGTTATATTTTTGTTTACATTAATTCAGTAGTTTATTAAAAATCGATAGTTCTTTTAACATTATTTTCCCATTAGAATAAATGGTAGTATGAAATAGGTGTGACTTTATATAGTCAAACGTTACTAAATCAGCCATCAACAGTAAACCCTGATTTAAACATGTAACAATAACAGCTGATTTTGTCCATATTAATTCAAGAAAATATTTGTACTTGTGACAGTGGAAATCACTTATTAGATTAGGAAGTAGGTTTAAGCAATTGTTGTTGAATCGCAGTAAGACAGAGGAACTGTTAATTATTATATTTTAGTAGAAATCGGAATGTTGTAAGGATGATAATGGATATTTATGACATTTGAATACCTATAAAAATTTAACAAAATCTAGCTTATATAAATATATAGCCTGGTTGATTAATGTATTAAATTTTAAGGTTTAGTTTACAACTGCTTGAAACCTACTAAAAATATATTAAACAAATTTAACAACTTATATAGGAAATTAGATCGATGTTTCAATTTTGCATATATTGTTACAGGATAAAAATATTCTCTGCCCTATGACTGGAAATCCACTGAAAATGAAAGATTTGATAGATGTAAAATTTACAGAAGTTAAGGATCCTGATGACAAGAAATCTCATTTGGTCAAAGTAAACAGATATATGTGTGCAGTGACTCATGACATCCTCAGTAACTCTGTTCCTTGTGCAGTGCTCCGAACAACGTAAGTAAAATCAAATATAGTTACTGTACAATTCAGTTAACCAGACTAATGAGTACTGAGCACAATTCGAATAACCGGGCAGTCATAAAGGAAAACATTGTGAAACAAAATGTCAAAATTGCTCTAAAAAACACATTTACATATTTGTATTACAAGAATACACAGATCGTGGGAAAAGTCAGAGAATTTCACTTTTCTGGAATAATTTTTCACAAGAAAATACAGTAGAACTTCGTTGCTTATCCGGAATAAAGGGGGCGCTGGTGTTCTGGATAATACATTTTTCCAGTTAACCAATTCTTTCTTATATAATTTGGATTCCGAGTACAATTAAACTACAGTACAAAGAAATAAATGTTCTTAGTAATCAAACTACTGTATATTAATCAGATATTGCAGACTAAAAATTTCAGTACTGTACGTACAACAGCTTATACGCTTTTGAAATTGTCAGTGAAAGACACTAATCATTTTTATTTACGCACTAATTTACACTTTAAAACAGTAGGCCTAACATGAAAACACTAACAATAAATTGCTAATAAGACACTAAATAAAAATTTATTTGTAAAACTCAAAACAACACTGCCGCGAAACGCATCAAACTAAAGCTGTAAAGAGCGGAATATTAAGGGGTTTGGCTTTGGACGGGAGGGGGAGGGTAGACAGACAAGCTGGCAGACAGTGAATAGTGAAAGTGGCACAGCGTGTGACTCACCCTAGTAACAGTGCCTCCATCCAGTACTATGCGACTTTTCTCATACTAGTGTTAATTGATTTAGAGATGTTTTTTATTTATTTTTACACGAAAAATTTTGCAGTTAACCTGGGTTCCGGTTAAGTAAACCCCAGATAATCGGGGTCCTACTGTAGTTGAGAAATCATTTAGAAAGGATCTTCTATCTCTGGAATCTTGATTTTAGAATTCAAATACAAATTGTCCTTAATGCTCAAATTTTGAGTTTAATAGTATAGCATTAAAGTTTTTGGATTTTTAACAAAGAAAAAGAGTTAAGAACAACCCAACAAATTGTTTTAAGTTACCTTTTATCCGACTTTAACTGTTGTGATTTATTTTTTGTTTAAACCCCGATATTTCATATAATTAGCTGAAATTGTATTGGAATGTCGACTTTTAGCAGACATCCACCATTATAGTTTTAAATAATGTTTTAATACTAGCAGTTTATATCTGGAGGATTGGTTTGTGTCTTATTGCCATTAAGCAATACGTTCTCCTCTTTTCACATTTCAGGATAAATATTTTGTCAAACCATGCTGAAAAAAATACAGCTGATATTTTTGTATACTCGTGTAGCATTTCTAATATACTTCTTTTTAGTGGAATCTATTTGTTTCTTGCAAAAGGCAATGACTTTCTGTTGGAATGGTACATATAATCATTACGATATAGTCTTTGTAACCAATACCACTAATTTCTCTATTTGAAAACATAGTGCCTTCCAATTCATACAGATATCAATTGTAATGTACACACATTTTGTTCTGTAGTTTTGGGTTTTTACTTAAAACAGTTTATTAGCTGTATTGTTTTCTGCAGGAAGTTTTTTCTTTCAAATCTACTTCCTGAATGCTTTAAATCTTTAAATTTTGATAAACCATAGATCTTTTCAGCAAACTTAGAGGAAATATTTTATGTTTATTGGAAATAGTGACTACCCTTCATTGCAAGTTTTCGCCAACTGTTTATTACAGGCTAATTTGCTTAGTCATTCAATAATGATTATGTTATCAGTCGTTGACAAAATGGCACATTTTGTTATAGAAAAATTAGTATTAAAAAAAAAATAGAGTATAGCAAAATGGGGCAATATCGGAAAACTTGATTTTGTTGTTCTTTGGCTGCCATTTTTAATCGGTTAAGATATGGATGTGCAAATTTCACCGTTGGTTTTCTCTTGACATTCTACATGATGGATCACATGACCACCTTCCCATTTAAAAAAACAAAATTGCATTTAAAATGGCGGCGGATAAAAGATGGCGGATACATTTTTTTGAAATCTTAATAAAATAGTATTTTTACATAGAGTAGGTTCCTCAATCACATCTACCTTCAAATTTTCTTTATATACAAAATATTAAACCGTTTCCAGACTTTTTCTACATCCTGTAGCAAAAACATGTAATTTCCTTTTATATGTAGATTTGAAAATCTCTAACCAAAATTAATTCTACGTATGGATGGAAAAGTCCTTTTTCCTGTACTTAAAGAATGTAATACTTTTTCTTATAAAATGATGCACTTTTTAATTAGTTTCTTTTGTTACAAACTTTACTAATGAAATGACATATCTGATTTTTTCTAACATTTTTAAAATTTTTATAGTGCAAAAGAAAATAAGATGCAATTTAGGAAAATCAACTAAAACAAATTTTATTTTGAAGTTAGATAGATAACCTCGCTCATAGTCAACCAAACCCAATTTAATAAAATACCTCGTTTTTTTCTTTCAGAGGTGATGTCGTAACGATAGAGTGTGTTGAGAAAATCATTAAGAAAGACTGGATACACCCTCTAACCAGTGAGAAAATAACAGAGAAAGATATAATTCCACTTCAGCGGGTAAGTTGCTTTTGCACTGAAGTAATAAAATTAGCTTTTTATAATTGGGTTTCTGAATAGACTACTAATAGCACTGATATTATTTTTACTATTTATTTAATTTGTATATAATTATACTTCAACTAATTATTTGTTCAGATATTTATAAAGTTAAATCTACTGCAGTTTCGGGCAAAATGCACACACTAGGATAATTACGAATATATTTGATAACACAAAACTCATTCACTCCATTCGGAAATTGTACATAGTTAAAAAAATATTAACAAATATAATGGGCTGTTTTTTATTATGTATTATAGAATATTAAAATTAAATTTTTACTTTCACAAAGTTTTACTTTTATAAATGGAATCGAGACTATTGATTTGTAAATAATTTTTTCTCAGCCTACAAGAAGTTAGCCAAATTCTATATTTATTAAGTTTTATAAATACTCATGTATTTGTACAATCAAAAGTGACATTTTTATTTTAATGATTGCTACTGTTAAATTATTGTATAATCGTTTTTAAAAAAATTACAAACTCTATGTTTAACCCTGTTTTGTAGTGTCAAAAATCAGTACATTGTATTAATGGGAATATTGAATGGGAAAACTATCAATCCAATTAGATCATTTTTTCGTATACGTTTATTTAGGCTTAAGTTTAAAGGCTTTCAAAGTTGTACTCGATGTTGCTTAACTTTATGCGCAAATGTCATGAGTGAAAGGTTTCGTGTTTGCTTTGTTGTGGACCTCTTCATTTTCTGTCTATCAGTATGTGTTTTTTACATGAATGTTAATAGCAGATTTTTCAAGAGATGTTTTAGTTATTTACTTTAAATTTATAGTACAGGTGTAAATATAGGCATTTCCTAGAGATAAAATAAAAAGTTCATTAGTTTATTATTTGTTTTAAAATGAGAGAAGTTTGAAATTTAAAAAAATTTGATTGTTTTACAACAAAATATATGAACAAACACTTAATGAACAATACCGCTTAACCCTAGAACCAGCAATGTTAACGAAAATGGATTTTTGGCGTGTGCAAGCATTTTTTCAAAAATTTGAGAAAAATAGTAAATTAACCCTAATCCAAAAGTGTTCCGTAGCTTTTTTGTAGAGAAAGGTTCAAGGAATTTATATATGCCAGTAAAAAAATGATAGATGTAAAATTTACGAAGTTATTAGCTCAAGAAACAAAAAATGTTCAGTTACAAAAAATAAAAGTTCAACTTTAGGTGTACATAAAAAATAGTAAAATTTGTTTGAAATTTTTTCCATTAATGTAAAAAGTTTTGTAATTTAGTTATAAATAGAACTGTATAAAAACATTTATCAATTTTAAATTTCTTATTTTGAAAACACCAGTTTTTATGTTCCAACTACAAGGGTGCTAACAAAACTAGGCCTGGTTTGAAACGTAATTTAGGAATATTTGCTTTGCCCAAAAATGAAATATTATAACAAAGTGTAGAGAATAAATCGAAGAAAATAACTGCATACTTGTATATTACCTTATCATAAAAGTGTGTTACTTAGAATCAATTGAATAACAAAAGTGAGATGAAACAAATAAAACCTCGTACGGACAATGGAAATTCAAAAAATGACCTTTGAAGACAATGGAAACTGCCCTATTTTGCAATCTTAAGCAGTAAAGTATGAATTCTGCGCAAATATGTACTTTCAACTGCTATTTGAATAACATCTAACCAGTCAAATATAGTTTGCTTTACACCAAATAAAAGATTGATCTTTGGTCTATAAATAGATATAAAAAATTCTATTGAAATAATTCGAATTATAAGAGATATCTCGAACGCAAAATGTGCTGTTTCATTGGTTGAAATCTGACCAATTTCAAGCGTCTACAAAATTCCCCCTAGCTTTAGAGCTGTTTGACTGAATTTTGATTGGATGACAGTTTCAGATAGTGGAAGATGGGATGAATCAAACGGTATATAGGTTTAACTTGGAAAAAATACTGGGCGGGCTGTAGGGAGGGACAAAGAAACTGGAATTCCGCCCGTATAGGCGTGTTACATCACAGTTGTTCTGACAACACGTAAACTGAAACGATGATTACACAAGTAAATATTCATTTTAGAAAGAAATTGTAAATACAAAAATTAAAGTTTGAATCAATACCTTTCCAATGGTGTTTGTCTTTTTGAGATTGGAAGATTTTTAGTGGGTCAAATATTTAATACAATCACAGGTTACAAATGTGTTGGGGTGATGGTACGTTTTGTACCGTCTGCCGGTTCTAGGGTTAACTGAAATTTTAACAAAGTTTTTCTGTTTGTTTCCAACACATTCTGGCAGACGTTTTGCATCTACTAATATAGTGTTTACGGAAAAAATTCTAGAGATAGCTGCACCGTTCCACAAATACAAAACCGACTAGATACACAAATCAGACTGCAAAGAAACAGTATCACCTGTATACAGATCTTTTACTAAACAAATGCCGAACACTAAGGATCTATGAATTCCGCATAACTACAATTATTTATAGGCTAATACTGCCTATCTATAATTAGTTATGATCAAGTACTGCCTAACTAACATAGTAAATTTATTAACTCAGATTTATTTTCTTCAATAGTAAAAAAGCATAAAAAAAGTCAATAAAATAGCATTATATTAAATACACTATTACAGTAGAACCTTGATTATCTGTTGAAATTGGGACATGGGCAGACCTCTGATAACCAACAACTCGGATAATACGGTAGGCATGAGAAAACAATTGTGGTTCGCGTTACCGTGTCATTTACGTTGTTATATAGGCTGATTTGGAGCCATACTTACTTCACAATCTAGTTTATTTGGCTTTAAATAATATAGTTTTAAATAAACAAAGAAGGTTTTATAATTTGTTCAAATGAAAGAAATTGGATAGTGTAAGCTACCGTAATAACAACCACAAAAAAAAGTGCCTCTGAAGTTTTTCCATGATCACTGTTTTTTTATTGATTGTAGCCTCTTCTTTATTTGAATACTGTTAAGATACCCACTTTCCAATTTCCGATCTATTTTGTCTCCATTCCCCGACAGTCACTTCGCCAAAACCTAAATCACTTGCCACTTTTCATATTGAATCACCTCCATCTAATCGTTTAATTGCTTTCCATCTTTTATTTAAAGATAAAACAATTCGCTTTCCAATCATAACATGACACTCTCATTTACAAAGTTTAACACCAACAACAACTAAAAACAAAAGAACATAATACAGTAGCAGGGGGAAGAAACAGCTCGTGGGAAAGGATGGTGAGTCCTAAATATGTTGCCGCAAGCAGGGGAGTGTATTATAGGCCCAAGACTGCTTCGTCATTCGCTATACTACCCGTCAGCGAAAGGCCACCATACATACTATTTTGTTAGGTAAGGAGCGGAAATGTTTTCAGGATGTACAAGGCAGACTACAGTTTTGTTTTTTTTCTCTTCAATCTAACACAAAAGTTTTTATCATAAATTCACTTATTGAGAAACCCTTTCAAGCTATGAATTCTTTGTCGAAATCAATTCAGTCAACTTACATTTATTTGTAGTTAACCCTAGAACTGGCATAGTTAAAGCTGAAATTGAAAAGCCCGTTTATAGCGTTTTGCAAGCATATTTTTAAAAATTCGCCAAAAGTAGTAAATGAACCCCAATCCAAAAGTGTTCGATAGCTTTTTTTTTAGACAAAACTTCAAAGAATTCAAATATGCCACTAAAATTATTTCAATAACAAAATGACATCAATGTAATGAAAAGTCGCCAGTCTACACACTGCGTATAGAACGGGACATTTGAATACCGTGGGAACCCACGCGCTAGACTTTCTCACTAGAACGTAATAATTATGTACATTTCAATTGTCGTCTAGACAGACAAAAAACCGGTTATTTCTGGATTAATCCCCACCGTTACAAAATTCAGACTTTGCTGTACAAAATGGTGTAAAGAAATCTGTCAAAACATTTGATAAGGTAGGCGTAAAATCACTTGACAAATGGGCTGTTTCATTGGTTGAAAAACTGTCCAATCGCAAGGGTTTACAGTAATTCTTGGAAAAAATACTATTTTTATAGTGACATCTGATTAGAAGGCACCAACAGAAAGATAAAATCTTGACGAATCCAGTGGTATCTTTGTAATAGCCAGTGGTATCTTTGTGATATCTTTGTATCTGTGTAGATAGTCTTGAACGTTGAAGAAGTGGGAAATAACAGTACAATTGTATGCAGATTCGCCCGTTGAAATAGCTGTAACACAATATGCATATTTTAAAACGATGATTACGTACAGTATGTAAATATACGTTTTACGAAAAAGTTGTAAATACAAAAATTAAAATTTAATTCATTTCCTTTCCAATGGTGCCAGTTTTATTACGATTGGATTATTGTAAGTGGGTTAAATTATCGATTGTGCAAATATATGCAAGTTCTCGCTAAGGTTCGAGCGGGTTGCAGTCTGCCACTTTGAGGGTTAACAGATTTGATTTTGACAAAAGATTTTTTAAATTTTGCCTCGGTAAATACAGAAACTCGGATAACTGAGGTTGTATTGTATAAGTAGATGAGAATGAGTAGTTTATTGTCCCTCTTGTAAAGTTGTGGAAATGTTAGTTAGGTGGTATTGTTCGCTAAGCGACAGTATATATAACAATGCTGAATTTTATTACAAACAAAAAAAATTACCAGCTGTAAAAATCAAGTGATTTGCATTTTTACACCATTTAACATGTTCCCAACATATATAAATGTAAATTTTGACAGGGACAATCTTGAACTGATTGGTTTTCTTCACAGTTCTTGGTGAATTTAACAGTGGTTTTTATTTTTTGTGGCAGGGGTTAGAATGTCCTTTCTTTGTATAACATTTGTAGTTACTTTGTGATTTCTGTTGGAGAAAGTTAACTGTAATCAATAATATTGATAGGAATATAAAATTATAAATGCAAGAATAAACCATGCTTTAATACAAGAAAAATAAGAAAATAAAAGTGACATCATTAATGAAATTAACAGTGATAAGTGAAAGTGAAAAGTTAAAGAAATTTATAAAAATGTTCGTAATGAAACGGAAACTACTACCGTTTAACAATACAGATTACATTCCAAAACCTTTTAAAACACTAGAAACCACTGTTATCTATTAAGGATTGGAACACCAAGAACTTTGAAAAACACTTATCAGTTCAAGATGTCCTTAACAGCTGTTAAAAATTCTGCATTCAGTGTTAAGTAGTTATAGTGACAATTAGTTATTTGTTTTCCCCCTAAATTCTAAGTTTATTTCTGGACTGCTTCGTCTCCGCATTTGATTAAGAACATTGTTTTATATTTGTTGTTGTTTTGTTTTTAGTTGTTATTGTTTTAAGGAATGTTCAGTATTTTATTTAAACTCAGTTTGTAAACTAAGACATTATCATCAGGCACAACACATTAGCACAATTTGACGCTGTTTCTCGTTTATATTTTCGTTTGTCTGTCTGTCAACCCTGTATACCTCATTTATAGCATTTTACTTTTTTTTCACTATCTGTTATCTTCTACATTGCCAAATTTTTCGTTTATCTGTTTGTAAATCCTGTATACCTCATTTATAGCATTGTACTTATTTTTCACTATCTGTTATCTTCTACATTGCCAAATTTTTCGTTTATCTGTTTGTAAACCCTGTATACCTCATTTATAGCATTGTACTTATTTTTCACCATCTGTTATCTTTTTTACATTGCCAAATTTTTTGTTTTTCCGCCTGTAAACCCTGCATAAATCATTTACACCATTTTAATTATTTTTCACCATCTGTTATATTTCACATCGCTTAAATTTTCGTTTGTCTGTCTGTAGACTAGAATTGTTCTGCTATCAGTCATCTTGGATTTTTTTTTTTTTTTTTTTTTTTTTTTCCCCCCCCCCCCCCCCCGTTTGTTGTCTTTTGAATTACACATTGAAGATATTACAGATTGAAAATGTTTTGTCCTGTAAGTGTTATAGTGTTTATAATGGAGTGGAGTATGCACCAACCACATAATGATTTATTTTGTATTTATTAAGTTAGTTTTAGTTTTTTACTTGTTATATTTGTTTATGTTATGTAATATTATGTTTCAATTTAAATTTGTACGCTTCAGATAGGGATGCGGAGTTTGTCTATTTTAGTGATGACTGACGGTGGTATGACTGGACCGGTTGTCGTGAAATACAATGTCCAACGGACTCTTTCACAGCTGGTTGCTCCTTACCCTAGTTTTTTCAAAATTGCACACTTCAATGCTCAGTCTTTAAAAGGCCATATTAACGAATTTCGGGAAATATTCGCAAATCAAAATTTTAACGCTATATTTGTTTCTGAATCTTGGCTTAAACCTAAAATTTCTTCTGCCGAAGTCTCCTTATACGGCTACACTCTTTTCCACAATGATCGCTTAAACAAGGGTGGTGGGGGAGTCGCAGTCTACATCAGGTCTACAAGCTCGGCTAGGCTTATATACAGCTTTGATCAACAGAACTAAAATAAGCCTGAATACATGTTTCTAGAGCTTAAAGTGTCTGGGACTAAAATCCTACTGGGATTGTGCTACAGGCCCCCCAAGATTGGTTTTTTGTCTATATTTAAGGATACTCTTTTGGATCTTATGCCGTCCTACGGACATGTTATTGTTGCAGGCGATTTTAATGCAGACTTACTTGGACCAAGGACATTTGACTCGACCTTCTTGACTAATATGTTTTATACCTGTAACATGACCATACTACCTTTAAAAGCGACTCATTTTACAAACACCTCTGCTACGCTATTAGATTTAATGCTGTAAGTGACTTAACACACATAATAAAGCATGGTCAAATTCCTGTTCCTGGGCTCTCTTCTCATGATCTCATCTATTGTGTTTACGCAGTAAAAGGGAAGAAATCAGCACCCACGTATATTTCATATAGAGATTTTAAAAACACCAACTATGACGCTTTCTTAGCAGATGTTGTTTCTAAGCCTTGGGAGGCAATGTACAATTTTGGTGGAATTGATGAAATTTTAAATGAGTTTAATAATAATATTCCGCGTTGTAAGACCTCCGGCTCCTTGGATCCGTCAATTAATGAACTATCGCGATTCCATTCACCGCAAAGCAAGGAAAACAAATGTGTTATCGACCTTGTACCGCAGCCTTAGAAATCGTGTAAAACAGCAAATACGAAATTCTAAAGTTCGTTATTTACATTCTTTATTTAATAATAACAAATCTTCCGCTGTATTGTGGAAATGTGTCAAACGATTGGGCATCAGCAAAGAGCAACGCTCTCGGACAGTAAACGTACCCCTCGATCAGTTAAATAGTTTCTTTGTAACCCCTCCTTTAGTTGATGACGTTTCTGTAAACAATCACTTAATGATGTTACAAAGAATACCTCGTATTGTAAATAATACTTTTAATTTTTCTTTGGTTTTAGGCACGGATGTAGTTAAAGCTCTTCGTAGATTAACCTCTAATGCCTTGGGTGCTGATGGTATTCCAGTTAGTTTTATTAAGGGTACTATTGCCTCTACTTTGCCAACCATTACGGAGCTGTTTAATGCTTCATTAACATCTGGAGTGTATCCGCTTGTATGGAAGTCCGCTTTGGTCTGTCCCATTGGTAAAACGTCTCATCCCTCACGTCCTGCAGATTTTAGACCTATCAGTATTCTGCCAGCCTTATCAAAATGTCTCGAACGAATTGTCCACCAACAATTTACATCTTTCCTTGAACAAAATAATATTCTCAGTCCTTTTCAATCAGGTTTTCGTTCTGGCAATAGTACCACTACAGCTCTTCTTCATGTAACCGATGATGTAAGAATGGGTATAGAACGCAGAGAAATAACTATCCTAACTCTATTTGATTTCTCTAAAGCCTTTGATTCCATTAATCATTCATTGCTGCTAGCTAAATTAAAAAATATTGGACTGGAGCCAGTGTGTTTGTCATGGATTCAGTCATATCTCTCTGAACGAAGGCAGTGTGTCAGTATTGGAGAAAGTAGGTCTAGCTGGAGGGATGTTAGCATGGGAGTTCCGCAAGGTTCTGTCTTAGGACCTTTATTATTTAGCATTTTCATAAACGACATTTCTACAATATTGAAATTCTGTAAATTTCATTTATATGCCGATGACTTTAAAATATATTTACACTTTAAAATAAAGGATTCCAGTAGAGCGGTGGAACGCATGAACCATGATATCTCAAATATTTCTCTGTGGTCTAGGAAAAAAGGTTTAAAAATCAACAAGGCTAAAATGCAGCCTATTATTTTGTGTTACTCTCGACTGTTGAACAAAATAGACTTGGACAACTTTCCCAGACTTCAGTTTGACAACGCCATCTTAGACTACTGTAACAAAGTTAAGGACCTTTGGCTGCTCATTGATAGTAAACTGACTTGGAGAGATTATATGACTGAGACGTGTAAAAGAGTTTTTGCAGGGATGCATACCTTTAAAAAAATGCAAGATCTCTTGCCATTCCACGTCAGAGTGCTCCTTGTAAAATCTCTTATATTTCCATATTTTACTTACTGTAACATCATAGTCGGTGACATGTCCGTGGTGTTGGCTAACAGATTGCAGCGGGCACAGAATTACTGTATACGTTTTATTTTTTGTTTAAAAAGCGATGCTCATGTTTCTCTTTATTATAAAACTCTTAACATCTTATAACTTAATGAACTACAGACGTATCATACTCTGATGATGTTACATTCTATTCTACAAACTGGAGTGCCGACTTACCTGGCAGAAAAGTTTGTCTATATCTCTAACATAAGTGCAAAGAGCACTAGAAGGGGTGGCACTACTCTTGCGATACCTTTACACCGGACTATGAAATATAATAAGCCGTCTGTGGAATTCGCTACCGGATGCAATTAAGTCTGCTGACTGCCGTGTCCAGTTTTCAAAGCTATTGATGTCATATTTATTGTACAAAGTGGATGATGCATTCCAGTTTTGAGGCATACATTAGAAGTGTTTATTGTTCAGTTGTATGAATGTTTAATTATTATGATTGTAATACGTATTTAACCGGGTGTAAGTTTCGGAGGAGGCACTGATATATTTATTTCCACAGAGAACTATAGTCTTTAACATATGATGAGAAAATACCCCAGCATCTCTGGTCTTGTGGTTATTACATACATCACCATTTCCAGTTCGTGTTTGACCTTACATAATATTTGGACTGAATAGATAGATCTTCTAATTTTTGCTCATAAAAAGAGCCGGTTACACTTACCCAACAATATTTATTGTAATTATGTCTCAAGTTTAAATTTTTGACAAAAAAAGCTGTTTATTTTAGTTTAATGATAAAAAGTGTGCCACTTTCATTAAATGTCTTTTGTATTCTATGTATTGCCTTCCACCCTCTACCTCATCAAGGGAACCACCCTTCTATTTCCTGCTGAACCTACCTGTCAAATAAAGGTGATTAATCAATAAATCTTCTTAACCTCAACAGATCACCATAGAAAGGCCATCTCCTTCTCTTATATTATGTGGCTGTACCCCCTTAACATGGAGCAACAAAATGTTCTGCTGTTTCCTTCTGTGTGTGTTTTCAGCCCATTCAGGTAAGTTCCCTGTTTATAGCTCCATTCCTTGTCAAAATGTCTATAATTACCTGAAAATCCTTTCTAGGCTTGTCGATCATCTACTTCTTTCATCAGTTATGTCCGGGAAGATCTTTTACTGTCTACACTCAAATATTTTCTGCTTACCTTGATGTTCTTCTTGGATTTGTTTTTGATTGTAGCCTTACTGGTTTCATGCTAATTTAGAAAGGCAGTTGCAGAGCTCTCAATAAGATGAATTACCCCTTTTTGTCGGCTGTTCATTGTCTTTCATACCACATTGTACTGGCATCCAGATCTCTTTAAAATTTGCTAGTTCTTTCAGCTGATGACATCAGAGCCCTCAGTAATGCTTGACTACAAAGATCTTGATCTTCTTTTTGTCTGATCTTGACTTAAGTGATTTTGATTTTTATCCTGGGATAAGTTGATGGCGTTCTTGAAGAATGATTTTTGTTTTGAATAAGTAATCAATTTTCAGCCAGAATGTGTTAAAATAGAGTTTTAGAAGGTTGATTTTATCACAATTTTCCGGGTGGAGCCTTCATTCGACCCTCCTTAGTGTCCTTGCCAATGCCCAGTATTTCAGGTCTAGAACATGGCTAATGTTAGGGATTTGGGCCAATGAGGAAAACGAACATCACGTGTGGGACGGGCGACTCTGCGTATACAGTAGTTCTAAGTAAACAAGCATTCTCTTCATTAGCCCATCCTAACGCTCATGTTCGTCACTGCGGTAGGTCTGCATGAGACACAGTCTGCCTGGCCCATAAGTATTGCAGGGGGAGGTGCTTCACTTTAAACTCTCGGTAAACAAGGTATAGATTAAATGCCATCTTTAAAAAACCTACACTGCCAAAGTTTTTCAGACTGTTGTCAAAACGACTGGTTGAGGTATTGGAGAGGCAGAAGTCATTTGATCGGTTTGTTTTCTTTTTACCACTATCTTTAATGAAGTTCATGTCAGCACATAGTCAGTAAAAGTTCCATATCAATTGTATAAATACTTTTGAGTTAAATTATAACAAACTTTTCTCTCTATATAGTTATGTACAATATTTATTGAATGGATGTATTGAAAATTGTGTGATATAATTATGATTCTCCAATCTGTGAAAGTGTTGCTTGGTAACTGAATTTATGAATATGTCTTGTGTTTTAGGGAGGTACAGGTTATTCGATAACAAATGTCAACTTGGAAGGCAAGTTTGAAAGACCAGTGCTTCAAGCGTAATGTACATTTTATGTAAAGTATCTGTAATTAATTCGGATAAAGTCATTGTTTTTCATGTTTGTGGTTATGTTTCATAATATCTTCTTCACAAGACTGATTTAATCCTCTTTTCCTCTCTTTAAATGTTGATAGTGTGGTGGACGTACTTGTTTTACATGCGTTAATAATGTTTCATGTACGTGTATTTGTGTGATATGTACTTCACATTAAACACAAGAGTAAAATAAACGGTATCAGTTAACTGACACAAACTTTCTCCCAACTTACTGTAGTCAAAATAATATTGTTTTTAATCATTTTATTTTTTACTACTTTTTAGAACAAAACAAAAAAATAATATTCTACCTACGTCAATCGTATAAAAAAATTATTGTCCCAGGCGGGATTCGATCGCGCGACCTTTGAATTACTGGCCGTGGTGCTACCCCGTGCGGCCGCCGCCGCGATGCTAGATTGACAACACAAACTTGTTTATTTTTAAACATTTTCCCATAATTATAAAACGCCGAAGTTTTGATAAAAGCGGGTGGTGTCATTTTGTTTGGCATCTTAAGCACTATAAATACTGAAAATTTGATCAAAATCGTTATAGCCGTTTTTGAGAAATTTGCATTTTTGTAGTTTTTTATGGGTTTTTAGGGGTAAATTACCCTTAAAAATTAAAAATTCCAAAAAATGAAAAAAACGCTTGGAGATATTAGGGTTTAGTACCTACATACCAAATTTCATGAAAATCGGACCAATAGTGTCCTCTCTGGTCGTGTATACATACAGACAGACACCACTCTAAAAACACTTTTTTGGGTTCAGGGAGCACCAAAACAAAAAATTCCACTAAAAATATTTTTGGGTTCAGAGAGCACCAACACAGATAATTGCACTAAACAATTTTTTGGGGTTCTGAGAGCACCAAAACAGATAATTCAACTGAAAATTTAAATTTGAACATTTTTACGAAAACAATACTTTCTCCATATACTACGTATAGGGTGGAGAAAGTAATATGTTACAGATGTTTCTCTTAACATTTTTTAAAAATGTGGAGTACCTCTATGTAAGAAAGTGTGTGAAACAAAAAAAAGACACTTTAGAAACATACTCGTAGAATGTAGTGTTTTTTTTTCAAAAAATGAAAATAGTACCTTCAAATTTATCAAAATGTAAGATGGATTTTTAAAGTATAATTGTAATATATGGTTCCTAAATTGTTGCTGTCTCCATGTATTGACTTGCTATAGATGCCAGTAGTTTGTTTACATTTTCTGTTATGCAATTGAAATATATAAGGCCATTATTTAGTCAAATACTTGAAATAAGATCTAATACAGTTATAAAAATAATCATGGTTATGGTGGCAATGAGTGTGTCGTATGTTACACCAGGATTAAAACAACAATCGATGGAGTGATGTGAAGTTGGAACAAACAATATCAGCCCTAAAATACATGTGTACCACATTTATAGTAGGTTTTTTACCTCAGCGTAAAATAGAAATTCTGCGATGGATCTTAAGATCTTGAATAAACTATTTTCTACTTAAAAGTGTTTGCTATTCTTGTGGATAGTCGCCGTGACTAATTACAAACAAAAATGAATTGAGGTTATGTTATTTTTGATTGTGTGTAATTTGTTTACCATGGTTGATAAAGAAGAAATCAATAAGGAAGGATACAAATATTTTAATGGTTAAACAATGAAATCAACAGTGAGCGGTGGCTAAAATTAGTGGGGGAGCTACACCAGAAAATGGTTAGCCTTTGTTTTAAAATTGTGTAACAGCAGACAAATATTTATACTGTAAAAGAAAATGTATTCAGAAACTTGATACAACCTTAAAAGAACCAAATTAAACATTTTTTACTTACCACAATATACATCTATTTTTTCTTGATCTATTCATTTTATAATGAAATCCTTTCTTCTTATTTTAATTTGCTCAAAGAGATCAATAATTATCTCAATAGGTCAATAAGTTCTATATAACCTTTGCTTACAGTACCTAACTAAATTTTATACTATACTTGATTTAAATTTAAGCTAATTTCGGCTACTTGACAGCGACTTAGTATCGGCGAGTAAAATTACCATGTTTGAAGGGTGTTTACAGTCTTATCTGGAAGTAATTTAGTCCTTGTTGGGATTCAACCCAACTCTTCTCATTTATGAAGGAAGAACAATGATCCCCACTGACACCAAATAGGAGATTTGTTAATAAATATGAAAAATCTATCTTATTTGATGCTCGTTAAAGAGATTAATCACAAAATTCCTTACATAATTATTCAAATTTTCTATTTATTTTGTCATAATAATTCAATCTGATGCAATAGTTTTAACTCTAGAAGTCAAGATTAGATCATTTAAATTTATTTATTCAACATTGGTTTCTTGACAAATATTATTTGTATAAAACAGGTCATATACACAAAAATACATCAGAAAAATACACATAAAATACAAGCAGCTAAAAAAAGTAGAGAAAATATACAATAATTAACCCTTTGAGTGCCACAGCATCTACATAGTAGGCGATTTAAAAAAGTGCGTAAAGTGCCAGCGTCCACCCCGTAGAAGATCTGTATTTTATAATAATTTCATTACATTTATTTATTTACTTTGCTTTAACCAAACACAGAATATAAAAATGTTTACATCATGATAAAGAAACAATTTAAAAAAATACTGAGTAACATTTAAAATTTGTTGACCTGCCAAAAAGAAATGATGTTAAAAGCAGATAATGCCATATGGTGTTCATCTAAATAAAAGGGCAGGTTTATAATAACAAGTTGTTCTGTCGACCCAGAATAATAATTATACGGGAAGCATCCTAACTGCATAACTTCTACATACTTGCTTCCGACATCTTCATTAGTAATAAATGTACAAATAGATTAATTACATTATAAAAATAGTTTTGTAATAACTGTTTAATTCAGAATATTATAAAGGTTTGATAAACGATGTTAGTATTGGTAAAAACCTGTATTGAAGTTGTTAGCATTGGTTTCCTTTCCTGTAAGTTTGTTCAGACAAAAGATTTTGTTACTATTTAGAAGATTTGCAATAATTTTGAATATGCCTGATATTTTGAGTTCTTAGGTGTAATGAATTTCATGTTTGTTCTGTGACCTTATCTTAGTCACCTTTTGCAGGAAGGGTTGATCCTATCAAAATTTGTTTCAGGCAAAAGTTTTAGATAATATTTAATAGCGTAGAATGAATTTGATTCTGTGCCTACTCAAGTTATGGATTTTTATATTTTATGTATCACTTTAAAAATAATTTGTTCAAAGTTATAACAGTTAACGTGCCTATAAAAAGTGATGAATATATATAAACTTTTGATTTGGCAATAGTTTTGGGATTTAGTAACATGAAATGAAAAACTAGGTATATTTTTCTAGAAGTCGAACCATGCTAAAGGCTGTTTTAGGTAGCCTTTCTTTTAAATCTATTTAAAATGAACATGTTAATCTACTAAATATATTGTAAAGGGGAGAGCCTTGGTGCAAGGGTTATCACAGTCTTCAGAGTTCACAATTATTATTGGAACACATATAAAAGTTTGCAGGTTATGTTAGGTTAATACGGTCATCAGTTTGCTACTATTGGAACTTCATACACTATTGTGCAGGTTTGAGTCTAATTAACTGACTTTCTGTTTACGAATGCTATCATATTCCTCCGTCTTCATTAGTCAGACTGGTATAAAGCACAGTTGTTAAGCAAACAAAGAAATGTAGCAAGATAAATACTGTATTAATTGTTGTTAAAGGAAACATTTTTTAGAATGAAAAGTTTTTACTCAGTAAAATAATTAATTTTCACCTCTGGAAAAAGCAAGCGTAATTTACTTGATTTAATTGCTTTTAAAATTAGAATGGATAAAATGTTGTAGGCCTAGTTATTTTGGACAAAATATTTTTCTACATCTCGTACATGTAAAGTTTTTGATCTTTAATAAAAATCTCATAGTTCTCAATTATTTGTTTGATGTATTATGTTTATAATTTAATGTGAAATTAGCTATTAATAGTAAAACATAATTTAAAAAAATAAATGCTTTACTATGGTACATCAAAAATAATAAATTGGTACAAGTTTTGACATTATACATCTTTTTTGATAATGAATGTAGTACAACTGGAAAAATACAAACTTTGTAACTTAAATATTATGCTTTATTTAATTGCTGCTATATAGGAATAAGTTATTTTTAATCATAATTTTTAAATTTTTAAACTTTTCTAACTATTTGGTATATTATTTAATTATTGTTTACTATAATAAGTCCAATACAATCATTATCTTTTACAGTAATTTAAAATGTTTTGTATCAAGCTTTTTTTTTAACTTTTTATAATGTAGCAACAAGAGAGGTTTGATTTCTTCTGTGGTATTCGATTTGTATTTATACATATTAATATTGAAAAATGTTGAAATCAACAATGCTGTCACAAGGAGCAAGTGAAGGTCACATTTTATCATTTTTTAAACAACAATTATAAAATAATGTTCTTGTAGTACCGTACGCAACTATAAGTTAGTGTTGATATTATACTCTGATTTAATGGTAAATATGAAATTGTATAGTTAGTTATGAAAACTCATTCTATAACACAGATGAAATAAAATATTATTTAATTCATAACAAACAAAAATAATCGGGTTTTTTTATTCAATTCTATTCTACAATTTGTAAGATATTTATATCTCTTACAATATCTTATTTGGTAACTTTTTTGTGTATTGAAAGAATGTACTTTTGATTTTTTTAATGATAATGTTACAAGATAATTTTTATAAATACATTTTATTGTTTTCCTTTTATTTAGTGCTTAGGGAGCAGAGATAATAATACCAAGTTATCGAGTAGGTAATTAATTTTTATTTTATTATAGTTGCCAAATAAATAGGCCTATAAAATAAACAGATTTTGTGACAAAAACACGATTTTGGGTCTCTAAATAAATTTTTGACATTTATTTTTCGCTAAAAAATTATAGGTAATAAAACTACTGTAGGGTAGATTATTATGTATTATACATAATGTACCATGCAATTCTTTCAGGAAAATTTTATCTGTTACTGAAACTCAACATTTATTGTACTGGGACTATACTTTAGTGCAGTTAAAATTGGTACTGTACTACATATAAAAACTTGAACTGGCAATGTACGACCTTGATGTTATTGTTATGCAATCACTTAAATCTGCTTTGACTTGTGCTGCTACCAGTGGTGTGTGGACACACCAGTATGACATCACGTAGCTTACTAGAAGTCAGCCGTTTAGTGCGGTCTTGTTTATTTTCGTTGTTTTCGGTTGTTGATGGTTTTTGTGTTTTGTTAAGGTGAATTTAGTGTGTGATTTAATTGTACGTTATTATAATTTAAGTGAAAATGTGTCACTATACGAGGATCAATTTGGAATACGATTTCTGGAATGTTGTTTTTGTCTGGTAAGTGATAAGGCTCATTTTTGCTCGTTACTTGTTTGTTATCAATAGTTTTAAAGTTGTATAAGTCAACAACAAATATTTACGTGTACAAATTGTTGAAATAAATATAATAATTGTTATTGATTCTTTTCGAAAACCTGAAGTTTTAAATATATTTATTAATTATAATTTGCTAAAAAACAGTTGTCTATCAGTTTAACATAACCTGCAAATGTTCTTAGCGTAATCTGGAATTCAGCCTACATACAATAATTAATTTGGCTTTTTATTGTATTGTTTTAATAACAACGTGTGCGAAAAATTACAATTACGGGGTTCATACATTTGCTCTGTAAATACAGTACAATAAATAATGCAATGGTACTATCGTTAATAATGTAGCATAGGCATACAGTACTATACTAATTAATTACAGACTATTTGGCATGTAAGGCCTATCCTAATTAATTTTATTAGTATTGAGTTATAGCCCACTAATTTATATATATTTTAAGGTAAGTTGATCGGAAACCTATACAAGTTTGCATTCCACGCTGTCATTTCAAAGTCAAAATAGGAAGTTTTATTAAAACAATGCCATTAATAAAAATGTTTGATACTTGTCTAACCTCCATCACAATAGTATTTCTATTCTAATTGTTTTGATGATTAATCTTTCAAAATGATTGAAATATGCTATAAGTTGCTGTTAAGGTAGATTTAAAAGAGAAGCGGGAGCCAATTACATAATAAGGTCTTACATAAGTTTTTATTACACTGGTAAGAGTTTATTTATTTCATTAGACTCATATTTGAGTACTTACGTAAAATGAACAAATATGATCGAATTTGGGTAAATTTTTAATTTGAAAGTTGTAGGCCTAGTCATAGAAATTTTAGCCTTTGAGCAAGGTGGAATATGAAGGATTTTGTTTGCTGTGTAAGTCTTCGGGGAAAAATTTTAAATTAAGTTTGGATGTATGAAAATAAAATGTATATACTTGATTTGAGTTATTTCTTAATCTGAAAGTAACTTACTTTTCGACAAACTTGTCTCTGCCGCCGCCGCGCGCCGCGTAGGCCTATTAGTTTAGATACAATTCAGAACTATTATTTACATTAAATTTCAAGGTTAAACACATACATTTTGGTTACTGTTACACATTTAAAAAAAACTTTCGATAGTAAATTAGCGAATCTCTGCTAAAAACACGAACTTATCACATCTAATTGAAGGTCAGAATAAAAACTCGCTAATTAGGCATTAGGCCTAAGGTAGTTAGTTAAAGGATTGTGCCTGCATTGAAACAATTCATTATAATAACGATTATATTTGTGTTATAACATGCCACTCTAAAATAGGAAAGGGGTTGACGTTGGATCAAAAAGTAATCTTTGTATATAATAATTCATCCGTACGTGAGTATGTCACTGAACTACTCCTAAACGTCTGGATCAATTTTGATGAGATTTTTTGTGTATGTTTTAGTGGGCCCCTGGATGGTTTAGGTTTAGATTCACAATTGGAAGAGGTTGAAATGGGGCTACTACACCTATACAATAAATATAAATTAAACTAACTTCCTACAAGCTATTAAAGCTAAAAATTATGTAATATTATTTTCAAACGCTACTCTTTTTTTACTAAAACTTCGCAATTTACCCATATTAGTAGTACCAGGATTTTTTTAGAGAATATCGTCACTCCAAACAAAAAGATTTCAATGGGGTAATTACCCCTATACAATAAAAATAAATTGCACTAAATTACTACAAACTATAAATCTAAAATTATTTATTCTTAATTGATATAAAAAACATTTGCAATTCAATTACTTAAGTCAAAGGGATGAAATGGGATAACCGCCCTTAAAATTAAATCAAGCAATAGCGAAGCATTGCTAGGTCCACTAGTAATTTATAAATTTATATTTTGTCTCAAAATAGCAATTTACAGCTCGATTAGGCCTATAAGTTAGATTCGTTTTAAAGTAAATAATTTAAACGGGCAGCCTTGTGTTAGTAATCTAGTGTTTCTTATACTAGCAAGGCATACATATTGATAGGTATTATATATATATTGATGTAAACGTGATGTATTCGTGCGTGTCACTATAACTCTGCAACCCACCTCGCAGCCCCAAAGAGGTTATATAGTAGGCCTATAGCCACAGAACATGTAATATGGTAGAACCGGCACCAATGATGAGTGATGTGAGTCAAACCTCGTAGCTGTTCCCCCACTCTCTTGCCCTCTCAGTTCCTTCACAAGCGCTTTATCAATTTTACCTTTTTCCGATGAATTGTAACGGTTTTGCTCCCATAAAGAGTTTTGTGGAATGATTTTTTTTGTGCAAATGAAGCTTACAAGGGCTTAAGCCCAAATAGTTGTCAGTTAGACCTAATGGAACTTAATGCAATTACATTTAATAATTGTTTTAATGAATTCTAAATGTTGTGCATGAAACGTATTAATATTCTGACAAGGAACAAAATAAATAAAACACAATTATTGCGATTTTGATATTATCTTTATTTTATAATGAACCAAAGTTTAAACATTAAGTTGTAAATAACTTATTTAAACCATGGTCCACCGAGTGAAAGTTTAAGTGAAATAAATATTAGAAACGTAACAATTTTGTTTTATTAATTTTGTTTTACTTCATTGTCCGAATGTTTATACGTATTTATTTAACATAAAATAATTGGTAGGAGGGTAAGTTTCATAAAAAAATTTACTTTTTGAAATTGTATTTTTATGTTTACATATTTTATTTAGGTATTTCAGTATAGATTATTATTAAAAAAATATTATCCCTGGAACAATACTAAGTTGTTGTTTCTCGGCCTTATTTTATTTTTGTGGATTTGATCGTTGATCTCATTCATCCTGATTTGAGAAATATTCTTATTTTAAAATAATATGCCACTGTGCTTTTTAAAAGTAATGGATAATAAGCTTCTTGTTCTAAAAAGTGATCTGTTGAAGAAAAAACCTTTTCCCCATTAAATTCTAATATGTCTTAATTTGAATTAAGATGTAACATAGTGATTTCTTATTTTTAAATTCAGGGTTTATTCTCTAGTGTTAAGGAAAGTATATATAACAATCAACATTTTTACTACATTTTCACCCTTTAGCAGCATGCGACAAAATGTCAATCTATGATACTTTTTTATGTATGTTGTAAAATATAAATGTAGGCCTACACATTTTCAGCTCACTAACTATTTAAGGAAAATATAACAATTAATTTTTATTGTTTTATAGGTTGTTTTAACCCTTAAATAAAAATTAATTCTAGCCTAGATGTTACTCAAGGATAGTGTAGCTTTTTATTAGTACACATAAAACTATTTTTTCAATCGGTTCAGAAGTTCCAGAGATTATCCCCTACATACAAACAAATAAACAAAATAATTTTACCTCTTTATAATAATAATAATAACCCCAAAGCTAAGATGGTAAATAATGATGTTCAAATCAAATTATTTCGCATATTTTATAACAGCAGTTGTAATAAAGGTTAAAAGAACCAGCAAGGCTCATTTCTACACTTTAATAAAAACCTAACCTAAAAGTTAGAAATTTAAATAATTGCTTCTCAGTTTGAATCAGATGTTTTATCTGTTATTTTATTCAATTGGTTGATATGGTAATAAATGTAAATACATGTGATCATTCATCAGTCTAGGCCTAACCTAAGATTTTTCCTGACTAAATTTACAAATATTGAAATAAAAAGGCTTTTATCAAAATGAATTCTAGCCTATGTTTACTCAGGGATAGTGTAGCTTTTTATTAGTAAAACTATTTTTTCAATCGGACTAACTGTTTTATCCGCTTCTCTCACGCTGCAACTAAAGTCCACACAACAAGACATTATAACATACAAAACACAAAAAAAGAAACTTCAATAACAAAGACTAAACAAGGAGTAACATAAACACATGTGGAGAGTTCCGATGTAACGTGAAAGGTGTAGGTTAAGTATGTTAAACTGCGAAAGGGTGTGTTATTGAGGGCAAAGGAGTGGGGGTTAGAGAGCGGGCGTCGACTCACATCTCCTTACCCTAAGCCGCTTCTATTCTATTCAATATTCTGTGCCTATAGCCCTCCATCCATGGAGATGTACGGACAAACCACGCTTACATTTATTATATACATTTCAAGACGGAACCTTTTAATGTAGGCCTTTAGCACTGTCCCCTACTCGGAGGCACTATACTGGAGCCTACAGTTGTCTACAGTCCAGTAATGTCTCTACGGTTTCGGCTTCCTTTCGTTCAGCTGTGGCCTTGGCGTGCGCATCCAGGTTGCCTGGTATTCCGTACCGAGCAATGCTTAAATATGTTACAGGAAAAAGTAGATTGTTAGGAAGAGTTGACTCTCTCTGCCTAGAAAATAAACAGGTCAACTTTCCTAGGAAGAGTTAACTATGTATGATATGGTTTAGTAAAACTTGATAAAGTTGCTCTCCACATGTAACTGCGCGCTCATATATTTGTTTTGATTATCCCCGCCAGGCAGTCGCCATTACTCGTTTTGTAGTGCAATAGTGATCAAGGATTCAACTTATGATAGGTTAGGTTAAACAATATCTGATAAATAAATAAATCTATGGATAAAACGATATCTGTGAGGACTGTTGGTATTCACAATCACTTGGAAGTGGACAAGGATTTTTCAAATGCTCTTGCAAATCCAAGAAGTGCATGTGTAAGAAGAAAGATGTGCTCTACAACTCAAAGTCTCACAAATCTTTACCTTGCTGTAATAAATGATGAACATTTTTGTTATCTCTCTTTGTATTATAAAAGTTTGCTGTTTTATTTATTTTTCTATTAGGTAGTAGACCCTTTCCTTGCAAAAAATCAACTTTACTAACTCAAGACAGTACGAGTATACTTTCCCTAGGTATAGTCCAGTGGCGGCTCGTGAGTAAAATGCTGGGGGGGCACACACCACCGGGGTGTTTGTACATTTTGTGTATTTTAGTGAGTTTGTAAGGCAATCTAGGTATTAAATTTGTGATGCCATATGTTTCTGAAATACTTATCATATGTAAATCTGAAATACTCTACTTACACACCTTTAGTTATATTGCTTGTAGCAGAAGTCCATCCTTCTTTCCGACTCACTAGATACGTCGCTCTGCGCATGCTCGGACGCCGTCCCAAGCCTTCCATAAGGCACAAGCTTAGGCGCGTCATAGCACCAGCAGCCCCCACCACTACCACTCTTCATATTACTTCATAGTAATGGATTGGGACGTTCTGGCCAGCGTCCCACGGCTACAAATACAAACTTCTCGCGCTATTTTTGCGTGTTTTTTCTACATTTTCGATGTATGTGATTGAAAAAATCACTTTGGTTAATTAGACGTATAATTATAATTGAATGGATATTAAATTTTTTTTCTTTTTCAAATCTTTTGGAGGGGCGGCGTCCGAGAGCCCTTATGGGCAAGCCGCCACTGGTATAGTCAACTCTGACTAGTAAATATGTTAATCAAAATTCATTACTTTTCGCTTTTAATCAACTTTTACTGAAAAGACAGTAAGAGCTGACTTTACCTAGGCAGAGTCAACTCTTACTGGAGAATCTACTTTTCCTGTAACATATACAATCTTTTCTCTGTGGTTGATTTATTTATACATTTAAGTCATCAAATATACTATTTAAAAGCACAAGATAGATTGGTCGCTGGAAGCCTTATTGCGCCGATATTATAAGAGTCTATGTACTGTAATAATGATTTAGTATTAGACTAGCTGGTACTTGAGCTTCGCTGGCAAATGTGATTAAATAAATAAAATAACTATCGGATACATAATTTTATTGTTCCTTACCTTACCATTACACGCAATTAAAACAAAAAAAGAAAAGATTTTAGATCCGAGTTCCATGTCCCAAACTTGATCTATGTATGCCATTTAGGCCTACGCAAATTAATTATTAGCTATGCCCCAATCCCCCGTATGCGTATTATGCAAAAATTCCCTTTTCCTCCAGTTTGTTAATCATAAATCCCGAACTAACATACAAAATCATAAAACATAGGCCTACATAATTTATAAATTATAAACCTGTTTTGTGAAACATTTCAGAATATTTCTATACTGTTATGATAAATATATATATTGAACGGTTAAACAGCTTATTCAATAAATTAAAACACAGACGATATTGTTAAAGTGTTATTAAGCTTTTGGTCCAAGTCATTTGTTTTATTTAAAATGGTCGCGTGTTAACGTCAGTTCGCAAAATCCCTAACTTTGTCCATAATTTTAAAATTTGTTTGACTTTTAAATAGGAACCCTAAATAATATTTCCGTGATAAAAAGTAGCTTAGATTAGAATAATTTCTGAAAAGTCCTCTACATGCAAATTAAAGTTTCGTAAAAATTGTTTCAGCCATTCCGGAGATTAGCCCGGACAAAGACACACAAAAAATAAAAAATGCATGTTTAGGTTTTGGTAAACTGTGAAAAACCATATGAGCTTAGAAAAAAGTATTTATTTTGAAATCGCAGACACTTCAATTTTATTTATGTGTATAGATTAAACTATAGTAATAATAATAAACAAAAAATACAGGCAGTCGTGAGACTGCAATCGGAAGTGAAAACGTTTTAGCTTCATATAGTTAACTTTATTTTCGGGTCTTTAAAGTAGAATTTTTTTAAATGGAGCCTTAAATAATTGCGGAGATGCGATGAAGCCTTAAATAATTGTGGAAATAAGATAGAGCCTTAAATATTTTTGTAGATGAGATGGAGCCTTAAATATTTGCGGATATGCGACGGAGCCTTAAATAATTGTGGAGATAAGATAGAGCCTTAAATATTTGTGGAGATGCGATGGAGCCTTAAATATTTGCTGAGATGTGATGGAGCCTTAAATATTTGCGGAGATAAGATGGAGCCTCAAATATTTGCGGAGATGCGACGAAGCCTTAAATATTTTCGGAGAGCAATGTAGCCTTCAATATTTGCGGAGATGCGACGGCGATATTGGTGTGTCTGTGCGATGACGGTCACGCGAGTTCAATAATTTTTCTCCATGCACTTTCAACAACTTAAATGTCTATATTTGACCTATTTAGTAATTTTCTTAGTACAAAACTATTGGTTTTGTTTTTTTGAATCACCATTTTTGTTCATTTACCAATAAAAATGCTCTTTACTCATAAACCAACAACTATACGACTATAAACGTAATAACCTTTTTTAAAGCACATATTTTATGGAGTATATTATCGCTTTTTTCAATGGACACTTTAACTGAGCGCAGATTCTAAATAATTCAATCACGCAGCTGAACCGCTGCACACTGTGCTAAACCCACCAAAAAGCGCTTAAAAATCGATTACTTTCTAAGGAAAGTTAGCATTCTTCCTTGTCTCCCAAAGGGGTTTGATTGGTGAGACAGCCGGTCAAATCAAATTGATCACACCCTCCATAAATAGGCTTGGTTTACCAATATCACTCTAGGTAGATTTTAGTTTTCTTAGCGTTTTTTAGATGTAAGAAACCCAGGAAACTGGCACATACTTTCTCACAAACATATTTAAATTATTAAACAGATTGACTGTGACTTCATAATTTTGTAGGAGAGGTGATATTAAAGTAGGATATTAACTAATACAAAATATTATTATTACTAGCAAGAAAGAAAACTATTCAATCGATTTCGATCAAATTTGCACCAAACACGTCAATTAGGCCTGTATAGATGCACGAAAAAAGGTTTAGAAATTTTTTGAAAAACAACCTCCTTATCGGCCAAAAAACCCCCAAAAAGCAGTTATTATTATTAGCTAAACGAGAATTTTTAGAAAGATGCGATTTTTTGCATATGGTAGTGTACATTAAAGGCTACAAATAAGCCAAATTTTTTTGGGGGTTTTGTGGCCAAAAACCTTTTTCAAAACCTTTTTTCGTGCATCTATACAGGCCTAATTGACATGTCTGGTGCAAATTTGTTCGAAATCGATGGAATAGTTTTCTCTCTAGCTTTGTATATACATATAGACATTTTGTAAAAAACACTTTTTTGGACTCAGGGGGTCCCAAAACGGATATTTCCACAAAAATCTCAACACCGAATTTTTTTGCGATCACTATACTTTCTCTATACTATAGTATAGTGAGAAAGTAAAAAATAATACAATTATCTGGTTCTGCACTCCTCCTAGAAAACCCATAAAATACAATTTTATAATAAAGATAATTTTCAACAAGAAACGATTACGTGAACAAGTTTTTAAACCGACTTCAAAAAAGGAGGATGTTGTATGTTCGACGCGTATGATTTTTTTTATGTACACCGATTTTTCGGAAACGGCTTAACCGATTTGGATAATTTAAATTGTATTCTATTAAGGTAGATCCCATATATTTTCTTATGACATAAGCCAGACTGTTTTTCAGAAAATCTGAAAATCGATGTTTATAAGATTGCCATCAATGTATGCATATTGCTGATTTTCTGTTATGAATGTTCACTCATTTCTCGAAAAAGACTTAACCGATTAGAATAATTTAAATTGTGTTTTATTAAAGTAGATCCCGAGATGGTCCTATATATTTTAGTATTACAAAAGTCATACTATTTTTCATAAAATCTGAAAAACGATGTTTATAAGATTGCCATCAATGTATTTGTCTTACGGAATCTATATCTATCTATATATTAATTTGAAAAGGTTTTTTGTAATCCGAGTGAGATCTCGAGTTCTATTGGGCCGATTGACATGCGATTTGTTTTAAATGAAAGGTAATTAGCTCTATATTTGCCCATTTTACTTGGATTTTAGTAATTACATCACTAA
>JAGFPH010000168.1:309644-332817 GCA_018207615.1 Philaenus spumarius | reverse complement strand
CTCTAGGGCCATAGGCGCTCGCTAGGATAGCGTTTAAAAACAGTCGAAATTTTAGGGGGAGGGGGTTTGGGGGGGGGTCAAAGTTATTAAAAAACGACTTCTTCAAAACTACGGAACAGATTGGAATGAAATTTGGTATGTAGCTTCCTCTAGGGCCATAGGTGCTCACTAAGATAGGGTTTGAAAAAATTCGAAATTTTAGGGGGATTTGGGGGGATCGTATTTCTTAAAAAACGATTTCTTCAAAACTACCGAACGGATTGGAATGAAATTTGGTATGTAGCTTCCTCTAGGGCCATAGGTGCTCAATAAGAAAGGGTTTGAAAAAATTCGAAATTTTAGGAGGGGTTTGGGTTGATCAAATTTACTAAAATCATAATTTCAGATCTCTTATTATTATGAAAATAGTGCTTTTATTATGTAAGATCTATATATATAAAAGCCCAATACCACTCACTGACTGAACACGTATAAAGAATACAATTACGTTAAAAAAACTGAAAATATCAACCACCACGGGCAACGCCGTACGGGTCAGCTAATGTCCATATAGAATAAACGGTACCAGGAACTGGCACATACTTTCTCACAAACATATTTAAATTATTAAACAGATTCACGGTGACTTGTAGGTTGGGGTAGGAGAGGTGATTTTTTATTAAAGTAGGAGATTAAGTCATAAATATTATTATTATTATCTACAGAGAAAACTACCGATTTCGAACAAAATTGCAACAAACACGTCAATTAGGCCTGTATAGATGCACGAAAAAAGATTTTGAAAATTTTTGGAAAACAACCTCCTTATCGGCCAAAAACCCCCAAAAATCTGTTATTATTATTATTAGCTAAACGAGAAGATGCATTTTTTTGCATATGGTAGGGTACATTAAAGGCTACAAATAAGCAAAATTTTATCAAAATCGTCAGAGGTGTTTTTTTATGAAAAAATAACAGAATTTTTGTTTTTTTTTGCCAAAAAGGAGGTTATTTTTCAAAATGTTTCAAAACCGTTTTTCGTGCATCTATACAGGCCTACTTGACATGTCTGGTGCTAATTTGTTTGAAATCGATCGAATAGTTATCGCTCTAGCTTTGTATACATAGCCTACAGACATACGTACATACATACATAGTATAGTACTATTGCATAGTGAGAAAGTAATATACTTGTATTTTACTTTCTCACTATACTATAGAGAAAGTATAGTGATCGCAAAAAAAATCGATGTTGAGATTTTTGTGGAAATATCCGTTTTGGGACCCCCTGAGTCCAAAAAAGTGGTTTGTACAAAATGTCTGTCTGTATGTAAAACGCCTTAAGGGTCGGCTCTAGCTGTCGGCCATGTTGGTTGACACTCCATAAGACCAATGTTAAATTAAAATCCATATTTTTCCTTTATTTTTGATCGGATAGTTATGAATGATATGTCATTTTAAAGCTATGGCCAATACGCATGCAAATGGCTTTTCCAAAATTAAGTAAAACGTTTTGTTTAATATTTATTAACAATTTAAAAAATTTATTTTTAATAATTTTTTATGTTGTCACTATTAGTTATAGCGAAAAAGTACCAAGCCATTTGCATGAAGAATTTCGTCCCCAAGAGTTTGGTATTTTCTTGAAAACGCTATTTGAACAATTGCGGGTTTTAAATGGATTTAGGCTGAGCAATGTCCGTGTAACCTACCGCCGCTATAGGGTGACTTTAAATATTTTTTTACGATGTAACTATTAATTATAGCGAAAAATTATCAAGCCATTCGGATGAAGAATTTTGTCCCCAAGAGTTTGGTATTTTTAAAAAAACTCTATTTGAACAATTTCGGGTTTTAAATGGATTTAGGATGAGCAATGTCCGCGTAACCTACCACCGCTACGCTGGAGTCGCAGGTTGCTTTCTGTTTTACTAGAGCCGACCCGGAAGTTGGTATTCTATATTTGGTCCTAGGTGCAAAGTTCGCAGGTAGTCGAAGCTAAATGTTGTATACACACTCTGTACATACTCTTGTTGAATATTTACCATACCAACCAACTTAGCAAATTTAGAATCAGTTCATTATTCTTCACAACCAAGCGAAGCGAGTAGGAAGTCCTCTAGTTTTAATATACAATTTTAATTGTTAGGTTATAAAATTAAAGTTTCATGCGAATTAATTGTGGTAGTAGTTTTTGAGGTGTAGGCCTACACGTACATTTTGACACAGCAAGCTTGTGTCTTATAAACTTAGCTATGAGCATTGTAGAAACATATGAAGCATTAAGAATGAGATGGAGAGAGAGATAGTATTAATTTTATACACATACATTTCTGTTGAAGCTGACAGCTGACTCGGCCTATTTTATGGTATCTAGACTGTAAGTTACTTTAACTAAAAATGGCACTATGACGTCAAATTAACTTCCATGTCATAAATTATTGCAGAGTTACTGTATATTTGGCAAACGTTACAAACATTATGTAGAAACTCTCACTAGGCCTAAACGATATGATTAATTAGTGTTAATCAAACTGCTTCAATTATTACTTATTGTGCTTACTTCTGTTTACACAAATAGTTGTGAAAGCTTCAGTAACTATTTCTTTGTAGCTCTGGGTAATTCAAGTTGAATTTTATTTTAAACTACGGACTCTTCCCCTGCTCGATCCGCTCGTCAACCCCGGCGGCGACCCATGGTGATGCAAATGCAAACATATTATTGTATATTGTGTTATTTTTGGATCTAAAAGTTGGGGGGGGGGGGGGTAGCTGTGACCTGTAGTACATAATGTAAGTTAGAGATCGAAAAAGACACGTAATATCCCCAACATTTGTCCATAAACCCAATAATTTTGTCCATAATTTTTACATTTTTCAATTTTTAACAGGAATTTTAAATATTTTCGTAATAAAACGTAGCCATCCCGGAGATTATCCCGGACAAACAGACAGACAGATAACAAATTTATAAATGTGTGATTAGGTTTTGGTAAAGTGTGAATAACCATATGAGTTTTGGAAAAAAGCTTATATTTTGAAATCACAGGCAGACACTCCAATTTTATTTATATGTACAGATTTCGAGAAACTCTTGTATTAAGGCCATTCGTAGAATATAGGCTTACGTATTGAAAATGTCTTGTATTTTAAGCGAATTTCCATGGTAAATATGCTCTTATTTATATGCAAAAGCTCTGTTGCAGCGACCTTTGTATGAGACCTTAGGTAAGGAGTAGTAAATGAGGACCGGTCGTGGTCCCTAGAACTCGTTTTGGGGTATCATTAAAATTGATGTATGTGTTCGTACTACAACAGCCGCATTTTACGTCAGATTTTGTTTGAGTTTTGCCGCTGCTAATATATTTCATACACGCAGGCCCTTGGTATGATAGCCCTCCATACCCCATCCACGAAGAAGGTTTTGGTTTGCCAAAAGAGCGCATGAACATCTTGTGGAAAGTCAGTCGGTGAAGGAGCTGGGAATCGAGTGACTGAGACTGGCCAGAATATTCTACAACCTTCCAGATTGTCCCAAGAATGTTCTAGAATATTTCATAATGTTCCAGACAAAATGTTTTAGAATGTTCCGGATGGTTCTGGACCATCAAAGCGACTTTATTACGGAACGTTTTAGAAATGAAACGGTGTATGAAGTTAGAAACTTAAAACTCGACACATATAACTAAATTAAGAAATGTATAGGAGAGAAAAAAATCATTTGCATTTCGAATATTTGCGTCTAAGTTGTAAAATATATATTGTCCATATAAAATATTTTATATAAAATATACTCGTAGCCGTGAACGAAATCGTGATTTTGATCTTACTGGCGCGTAGTTGGTTATGTATGCAAGTCTAAACGGGAAACTGATAATTTTGGACGAAACTCACGATGCGTTTTTGGGCCAGTGAACTCACAATACTTACCCGACATCTCTTTCATTCATTTATTCATATCTGCGAGCGAAGCCACGCTTACATCGCCAGTTCTCAATAAATAACGAATGGAACTGAACTAAAAGTAATGCAACTTGACATTTTACAATCACAGATTTACAATAAGGTAGCCTATATTAATCTCGCATTCTCGTTTTTAATGTTCGTTTTTTGACAAATAATTAGATTAAGATTTCTTTTAAGTTAACACAATAAAAATCCATCTTTTGGTAAATTTATCCATTAGGCTGTGATACAAATTATGCACGAAAAGAATGTAGGTAAATTAAAAACCTACCTGCTCTGGTTGAGCAGTGACCAAGAGGTAGATTTTATGTTTATCAGAAATCATTTCTTATCCATACGAGATCATCTTAAAAATTAGTAAAAAAATCGCTGTTTTGTAGAAAATCTCCCCAAAGCTATGAAACCTGTTAAGCATTTGTTAAGTATTCGGGTTATCTAAACGTGATTTTCATCCCCGCAGTTATAAAAATGGTGGTTGTTTAGATATATGTATTTCTATTTTAAGGAAAAACTATGCATTTTGGTGAAAAATGTCAAGAGAACAAAGTTGTACAACATAAAATTTTCTGCAAATCGTACCTCTACGTTTACTTTCGAATTCCGTATAGTTTTGCAGCTAGAGGGCGCGAAAGATAAGTAATATATATATATATATAAAGACTTTTGCGACATTTTTTATAGGCCTATATATATTTTTTTCTCGCCCTCTAGTGGAGAAACTAAGCGGAATTCGAAAAAAATGTGTTGGATCTACAACTTTGCTCTCTCTTATTATTGTTAACAAAATGCATAAGTTTTTCCTTAAAACCCAAAAATTAAAAAAGCACCCTTTTTTAGAACTATGGGGGGGGGGGGGGTGAAATCATGTTTAGAGAATTCAAACATATTCTTATCATTTTACAGGTCTCATAGCTGTGAGAAGATCTTACATTTTTTCTAATTTAAAGGGACTAAATTAAACTTGTTGGGAAGCTCATCCGCGGAGACGGACCAACACTTGTTCTAGGCCTAATGTGAAGTTGAGTTTGTTGCCAGCACTCCTACTTTGTTGTAACTCCACACTCTTACAATTATTTGGCGGTAGCAATAGACTATGCGTGGTTTTATTACCTATTGAAATACTTAAGTCGTTTGTATTGTGTCGGTGCTAATAAAAATTTGTATAAAGGCTCAAACGTTTTAAAGTACAAGCATTTATGATTTTTATTATAAACAATTCAAACCGAGAGGAAATACGTGGTTTTACTGTTTCAAAACCTTTCTATTATGACTGAACATTCTTTTTGAATCAATATTTAGGCGAACAAACTAAACAAAGTTTCTTATGATACGCATGAACACATTTCACTTGAAGTTATTATTTGGTGAAGGAAGATTTGATAGGTAAATAATAGTATGCCGAATAATAAATCAAATTAATATTGAATGACTTAGATATAAATAAATCTAAAATTTCAATTCAAGTTAAAATATTAAGTAAATATAAATCTAGACGTTAAAATATAAGTTTTCATAGATTTTCTTAATTATTAAAGAAAAATATGTTTTTAATATCTAAAAATAAAATAAAAAATAAATACTTTTAAACTTCCTTCTGTCGACATATAGTATCAAAAGTTCTTCGTACAATGTTGAAGATTTTTTAAATTGTTTAGAAAGCAGAGAATTTCGATGAGTAGACATGTTTGGTATTAAAAGATTAGATAAAAAAAAGTGAATGCTACAGATCAGTGATATACTGTATTTTGTAACTGAGAAGAAACATTAATGAACATAGCCTTCTTCATTTAGGATTTCTTTCTGTGCTATTATTTGTGTTGTTTTTGTATTGTTAGACAAAACAGGAAATTATGTTTTGAGTTTTTAGCCGATAACTCAACTATATTTTGGGTTACGTGGAAAATCAAAATATCGCTTTGTTTTTTACAAAAACAAAACTTTTTTGTTACTTAATTTTTTGTGTGAAGTTTGCGGTTTTTGAGATATTTTACATTAAACATTTTAATGGCCGCCATTTTTAAAGTATACAAAAGAACGATCTTTTTTTTGTACAAGGTTAAAAGGTTACGTAACAAATATGTACACCAAATTTGAGGTCAATATCTTTTACATTTCCAAAGATAGTAAGTGTTTAGTAAAAAAAATAAAATGGTGGACAGTTCGAAAATCAAGCATTTGACCTATATTTATTGAAACTTTTTTTATTATTTTTACCTATACAATAGCCCGGTGAAATGTGATAACTATATTTTCTAGACACTCTGTATAAACCAGCGAAGTTTAATGTAACAGCTTATAGTAAAAAAAGAAGGAATAAAATAGGCAATGGTAAATTCAAAGGCTTAAACTCAATAAATCAGTCACTAAATTAGTTAATCTAACGTAATTTACATCTAAAAAGCGGAATGAAAACAATATCTTAATATGTTCACAATGTTAGTTTAGGTTAGGGTTTCGTTTTTTTCATTCGGCAAAAATATCAGTTTTTTAAAACTATCAATATATTTTGTTGTTATAAAACCAATTTCTTTACTCCACCATAGTTGGTAGTCCGAATTATACAATTAATTAATTGATTTAAGGAAAATTAGTTTCTGAGAAATAACCACCTTTATATGTATTCATTGCCGAGGCGAGGGTTCTAGGTGTTGTGCGCATTTTTAGCCTGCCAAATTTTGTTTCCTCAAGGGATAACCCTTGTCGCAACCTCGTCAAACATCAACCTGGTGGGCTGTGCGGTATTTTCGCTAAATTCCAGTTGTGCTGATTTTTCGCTGTGCGGAACCTTCGCGTATTCATTTTTCTTCACCATAGTCTGGTTGTATTTATAGCTTGTGTCTTACAGTCGCATCTATGAGGTAACCGATTGCATGACCACTTAAACTTATTGCAAATTGATCCACAGAGCCGGAGATGGATAGAGACTGAAAGGTGATGATAGACTAAGAATATACTTTCACACGATACGAGCTGTAATCATTCTTGTTACAATGGCTGTTAAAGAGTTTTGAGTAATAATTGAGTGAATACAAATTTATGTAAAACTTATACTTATGCTTTATTAGCGAATTTCCATAGGAAACATGAGCTGTTGCAGTGAGCCTTATGGTGAGACTTAACGTCGGGAGTAGCAAATGAGCACCGATTAAAAATGTTATGCTGTATAATGTGTAGCTTATATATGTGTTCGCACTCTAACGGTCGCATTTTAAGTTCGATTTGGTTAAAATTTTGTACACACGTTAGTCAAAAGAATCCAACAACTGGAAGTACGTTTTTCAACAGAAAGTAACTATTTTTTAGATTTTTCTTACTAGAATGAAAGTTTTTTAGTGTCTTCTCTAAAAAATAAATGTAGGACATTATTCTGCAGAATTAGTTTTTTACACGACCTTATAGCTTGGTTCCCCCAAAATGGATCAAAACGTAAAATACCATAAAAGTACCCGGTACAAATCCACGTGGGATTTCACCGTGTAGGCTGCAAGGTCGAGGAGCAAACTCTCATAGCGAGTTTTACAAATTCTACTTATATATTTCGTAAACGTAGGCATCCATACAGCGCCTTCGTGAGTAGACCAAATTCCCAGTTGGTTGAAACCCTAAAACATATAAACTTTTGCTAAATTCTCTCAACTCACGACAGCGGTTCAGCTGCGTGATCGAATTATTTTAACTTATTTTTATCTGTTTTCTGAAAAGGCAGCCTTTTGTCTTGGCCATTTGTGTGTGTCTTTGCCGGGTGACATTGTTTCTCTATTCAGTTTGTTACAGATTTAGTTACTGTATTAAGTGTTTTAATAGTTCAGCTCTAGTATCTAATAGTCTAGTTCTGAGTATCTCCGTATTTTTAGGTTAGCCGACATACATAGGCTTAGTCGTTTAGGTTTCAGTTTTCTGTTTAGTTTATATATATGTTTTAGCGTTAGTTTTTCGCTGAAAACGATAGTTGTTTTTAATCTCGAAACGCGTTTATTATTTTCTTTATAGCAAATTATGGTAAATGTCCGAACAAGTAATTGTAAATATACTGTATTTTCTTGAAAACCGACAGCAAATTTAATAGTATAATTAAACTGTTACTTATACTTTATTCATTTACAAACTGCGCTATTGATAATTTATTATGATTTTGAATGTATTTTTACATTAGCCTACAATTGGAAATAAATGAGATACACTTCCGCCTACGTATTCCACTGACATGCGCCTTAAGGTTAGTCGCTGTTTACGACTACAGCATAAGGTTCGGCAGGAGTGAAAACATATTTCTGAGTGGACCGTAGCTCTCCAAGTGGCAGAACTGTACACTACTTGTATTGAGTTTGAGTACAATTCATTCTTCCGCTAGCAAATATAGGGCAGATTCATAAAAGTGGAAACTAGAGGGTTACAGAAGTACTCCCACTGACTGTAAACGTACTGAAATGCGCATGCGTGACTGAATGTGTGTGTTATTAAACACAGCTTTCTCTCACATTCAAAATTAGCTGATATATTATTTTTCTACTATTTCTACGCAAGCAACAAGTTGATGTTAAAACCACCAGAGTGCAGGTTAAACTCTCGAGTAAGAACACAAATTCGGCGCGTACATGCTTCCACAATAAAGCAATTTTTTTGTCATAAATTATCAAAATAATTCTACAAATAGTTCAATTATTAAAGATTAAACTTCAAAAGTTTTGAGTTTTTATATTTTTGATATTTGCATTATTGAAGAAGAAAAAATTGCAAACTTTGATTATGAGTTATGTCAAAGAACAAATTTAGTTAAAAACTAATTTAACAAACTAAATCCACATTCAGGCTGACCTAACCTTTAAAATGACATATTCAGAATAATTTTTCTGATTAATAATGAACTCATAAGAGTTGAAATTCAAGATGGAGGCTGGGTCTACCGAGTCTTAAACCTACGTTATTCAAAATATCTGTACATTTTCATGCGGTTCTACGACGTAAGGAACAAAACGCTATAGTAAACGTAAGCACTTTTACAAACGCTGGTACAAATTGTGCGAATGGAAACCGTCTGTGTAAAATACGCCAACTTGTCTTTTCAAGGCCTATAAGATATTACGACAATACCAGTAAGTACTATTATGCCATTGTATAAACCTGTTTTACAAGACTAGATAAATGTTATGATGCCATCCTTCAACTTCCTTTTAAATGGCAAAATACAATTAAGTAAATCTTTCTTCGCACGGATTAGACGAAATTCTAAAGATGTTTAGCACAGATTTCATAGCTCAAAAAAAAAAAAAAAATGGAAACAGCTCTGAATCGAGCTGAAAACTATTTTAATCGGCTCAGGACCAATCCCTCTACAATTCCTACAGTTGATTAGGGGATGAGTAATAATAAGGGTTGAAATGGTAGGGGTGAAAAGGGGTAATTTTTTTAATTGACTCCCAAGAAAATACTTCTTGGTTTCAAACTGTAGAACATGAAAAAATAAGAAACTTTCAAATTTAAACTTTTTTGACATAACCTCAAAATCTCGAGATAAATGGATATACATTTTTACGAAATTATATTTTTCGCTGTCAAAAATACTTCAATTTAAAATTTGTTTGGGCAAACTGTGTCTTTTAATTATGCAAATAAGCTAATTTTTTTTGTAAAAAAATAATTATTCAAATATGCGATTTTTAAGTTTTTTGAAAAATATGAGGTAAAATTCAAAAAATCGGTGAAGAACGGTTTTTATTATAAAAAGTTGATTCTGAACTCATTCTCTTCGACGTTTTATCAACTTTATGGGAAAAAATTTAATATATATTTTTTCTAATTTTAAAATACCAAAAATTTAAAAATAACTAAAATATTAGATTTTGCAAAAATTTTAAATTTTGTATACAGTGTCAAATTATATTTTATCGATAAATATAGTATATTTATGTTCTTCATAATATTGATATTATTGACAAAATAACACAGTCAGAATAATTTTTTGACAAAAAGATGAATATAATTTGGGTTCTGTTATCGTCAGACTTGGAGGTTTTCATACTATAATGTCGTTTCTTGGGTTGATTCTTGGTTTTATTATATACGTCTAGAATGCAATTAATATACGATAAATATTCCTTTCTGTAAATTGTAAAATACTGTAAAATAGAGCACTCTTGAATTTTGTTACATGAACTTTCTATGAGTATTTCTAAAGCATCTGAACTTTTTTCTGAATGAATTGATGGTTGGCGTTATTATTTGTAAAGTTTAGTAAAGTTCAACTATTATGCGTTACTTTTGGGGAATTTTCACCTTAGAATTTCTAAAACTTTGGCCGTGTTGATTTTTTTAAATAAAATTGTGATTTTTGTAGACAAAACAACAAAAATTATTCTGACTCTACTATTTTGTCAATAATATCATATTTTGAAGAACATATACCATATTTATCAATAAAATATAATTTGACACAGTGTTCGAAATTTTAATTTAGCATTAATCCATTTTATCATGTAGAATAGGATAAATAGGCCTTTACGATAAATATTCATGTACATTGTAAAATAGAATAGGCCTATACTTGAATTTTGTTACATTGCATTTTCTATGAGTACCTTATCTTTTTTCCAAACTATCCGATGGGTGGCATTACTACTTATACTATTTATTTAAGTTCAACTGTTAAGACTTTTGGGGAATTTCTCCTCTGAATTTCTAAACCCTTGGTCGTGTTGAATGTTTTAAATAAAATTGTGATTGTTGTTGAAAAAGCCAAAACAATTATTCTGACTCTACTATTTTGTGAATAATATAAATATTATGAAGAACATATACCATATTTATCGATAAAATATAATTTGACACTGTATTCAAAATTTTAAATTTTTGCAAAATCTAAGATTTGAATTTTTTCCTATTTTTAATATTTTAAAATTAGAAAAAAATATATTACATTTTTTTCCATAAAGTTGATAAAACGACGAAGAGAATGAGTTCAAAATCAATCAACTTTTTAGAATAAAAACCATGCTTCACCGATTATTTTGAATTTTACCTCATATTTTTCAAAACAAATTAAAAATCGCATAGTTGAATAGTTATTACAAAAAAAGCTTATCTGGATAATTAAAATACACAGTTTGCCCAAACAGTTTTTAAATTGAAGTATTTTTGACCGAGAAAAAAACAATTTCGTAAAAAATGTGCTGTATTTATCTCGAGATTTTGAGGTTGTCAAGAAAGTTTAAATTTGAAAGTCTCTTATTTTTTCATGTTCTATAGTTTGAAACCAAGAAATATTTTTTTGGTAGTCAATTAAAAAAATTACCCCTTTTCACCCCTACCATTTCAACCCTTATTATTACTCACCCCTAATCGACTGTAGGAATTGTAGAGGGGTTGGTCCTGAGCCGATTAAAATAGTTTTCAGCTCGATTCAGAGCTGTTTCCATTTTGTTCTGAAATGAAGCTACTCCAGAACTAATTTGATTGGACTAATAGTGTATTATAATTTAAACATCTGCTGTTACATATTATAAAACAGCTGATTTGAATCAAAAGCTTAACACATTTTTTAGTTACGCTTATATGCTGAACCAACACACGTTACTTGAAAGCATTTACATTTTTATTGCCATACCAATCTACTTAGCAAATTTAGAATCGGTTAATTTTCTTTAACAACAACAGCTTTTTCAGGTTAGGTTATATAGTAGCTAAACCAGTAAAAATAAACCTGGCCCAAATGAGTATGCGTCAGTATCTATCAGACCGCCACCATACCCCGATTTAAGTTCCTCTGTCCTAACCAATCGTCATTTCAGTGAAAATATCAGATTATTCAATGCAGTAATCTGTTGAGCCCCTAGTACTATCATAAAGAGTACTACATAAACAACACGAATGTCTTCGTTCAATATGCACTGTGTACTCGTTAGGCAAGCGCACTACTGCCGCAGCCAACTCCAGTCGGCATTCGAATCATTTTCTGCTCCTTTCATCCATATATTGTGCAATGTGCATGGATATATTAGCCTACCTAACTTGAGTGATTAACTTGGTAAAACCTAAGTTACATGGCTGGAAATATCGTAGATAATTAACGGTATGCAGTGACCTCTGTCCGAACAGACGGCACAAGTGCATTGAAGCGATTCTCTCATACATGTTTAGTCTTACAAATGCTTTCATTGCACGATTCGACCTGTGAACTTTATTTATTCTTTATGCAATTGTTTATAAAGTTATGACTATCTTGTATCATCTATATCTATGTGCGCATAAAGTAATGTGCAGGTGTTGACTAGTTGACCGAGCGAAGCGAAGCGTTTTAACTCGAACGTTTGGCATATCGTCTGTGTGTCTGTCTGTCTCACAATTACGGCCAAACGTATTGACCGATTTTGATGATTTTTTGCATGAATGTTCCTTATTCCTAGGCCAAGCCATGTATATATACGGTTTTTTCAGTTTTTCATTTTTAACCCCTTAAATAAAATAAAAATGGCGGCCGGACCGTTTTTCTCAGTGTAAGCTTTTTTCCAAAGCCAGTTTGTGGCTTAATCGTAAGTCGAATTTAAAAACTAATATTTTGCGGGTAGCAAATTAGGTTTTTAACAAAATTGTATTCTTGATTTTTATCCGTACCTTTTAACGGTAAGCTCACAAAATGGCCATAAACTTCAAATTTGTTAAAAATTGTCCAAGTTTTTGTATTTCAACCATGTTTTTATACGTTTATTCTAAACCAATTCAAAAGTGTTCCATAGCTTTTTTGTAGATAAAGGTTCATAGAATTCATATATGCCAGTAAAAAAAATGATTGAAGTAAAATTAACGAAGTTAATTGCTCAAGAAACAAGCATGTTCAGTAACGAAAGGAAAAAGTTCAACTTTAGGCCTACATAAAAACTAGTAAACATTTTTTGTAATTTTTTTCATAAATGTAAAAAGTTTCATAATTTAGTTTTAAATAGAACTGTATCAAAATATTTATCAATTTCAAATTTCTTATTTTGAAAACTCCAGTTTTTATGTTCCTACTACAAGACTGCTAAAAAAACTAGGCCTGTTTTGAATTTAGTAATTTAGGAATATATCCTTTGCCCAAAAATGACATATCATTATAAGAAAGTGTAGAGGATAAATCAAAGATTATTATTTTACAAAAGTATTTGACTTAGCTTTACTTGAATTACAAAATGAGATGAAACAAATGAAACCTCGCTGCGATAAAGGACATCCAAAAATGACCGTTGGACAGCGTGGGAAGTGTTGATACATGGGTTGAAATTACTATCACGACGCTTTAACATCATTTGTTTTCATTATTTCTAATATTGGAATATAATATGGAACTGTAAATACATTGTTAAGTTTTAGTTATTTAAGTATGTAAATATTTAATTCTATGTTTTCCCTCAATAACGCGATATTTGTAGCTACCTTACTCATTATTAACCTACATAAAAGACAATTCCTCCTAAAAGAATATCTTTAGCAGTTAAAGCTCAAGAAAAGAAAAAAACAAGAACTAGAAACCCTGGAATCGCGGGAATTGCAAAATAATCATTCACTGGCTAAACCTTCTGCTTTCTTCCTTACTGGCACACTATTTTTAACCTAAGCTCAAAACCACATTTGTTATTTCAACGAACGAGGTCTACTGTTCACAAAACTACTAGTTAGCTTTCAACCCGTCATTAGGGGCAACAGATACCTCCGCCTAACAAAGTATGGAGAATTGATTTTAATAATTTTTGTTTAGCAAACATGGGTGCCACTGTAATCTCAGCGGTGACCTAAAACTTTATGCCGCATTTACACTTCGTGCTCGTGTTTCGCCGAGGTTTCGGTTCATCGATGTTGCGGCATCTGCTGAGCACTTGCCAAGTGTTGACAACTTATCTCCGAATTCTTTACGAACAGGTCGGGAAAAAGTCGCCGAGGACTATGGTGGGTGATAGCATGTCATCGCAACAGAACCTTGTGAGTAAACACTATTATTAAATTTAGCAAAACTATTCAGCTACTAAATAACTTTGTTTAAACGATTAATTAAACTACGTCTTGTAAAACCGTTAAAATATATTTTTTGTACTAATTATAAACAAATTTGCTGTTTGTTTTTTTTTTCATCAGACAACTACGGAGAACATGTCTTTGGACATGCTCCGGTAGTGGCTGCGAAATGTAACCATCAAAGGATTTTTCGTCTATAACTCACTATTCGGCAAGTTCAAACTGCACGATATTCGTGTCCATGAATCGTGGATTTTGTTTTTTTTTTATATGAAATGGATACTTCGGGTTCGAAATAACAGACTCATCTTGGTGCAATTCAAAAAAACTCAAAACTTAAGAGTTACACCTCTCCATTTTTCTAGATGTACTACCAAAAATTACGCGTGATAGAGCACTCAACTCGTCCAGCCGTTGACTCGTGCCCAAAAACCCGACGAGGCAAATGACGAATAAAACGACCTCCTCACTATTCTGCTCGCCGTTCGTGCGATTGTATAAACGCCGTGTAAAGGTCAAACTTAATTGAATATTTGTACCATACATAAGATACATTTAATTTTACAATTAATTGTTTGGCCATTTGCTATTATTTGTAGGTATACAAAGAAAATAATATACGAAGTTTCGTGAGGGAAAACAGCACATAAAACAATACAGAAGCATTATAGCTAACACATACATAAACTATACCGTCAACCCCACTCACACACATGTAGCCCTCACACACACAAGCGTAGGGGATTAGGACCGGCTGGTCACATACCCCAAGCCCCCCCGCGTTGGTTATCAAGTGGACTTTAGTTTATAAAATTGTCAATTAAGTTATTCGACATTTTTTATTTTGAATAAATTTGGATTCAACAAAAAATTAAAACAAAAATGATACCAAACAATGCATGATTTACTTATCCCTAGAAGCGGCAACGTTATTCTGGAGTTATAGCCGTTTGCAACCGTTTTTTTTTCGAAAATTCGCCAAATATAGTAATTATAACCCAATCCAAAAGTGTTCCATTAGGTTTACAGAATTCATATATGCAACAAAAAGATTGTTGATGTGAAATTGTAAAAGTTATTAGCTCAGGAAGCAAAACAAAATGTTCAGCAACGGGGAAAATCCAACTTTAGACCTACATAGTCCAATAGACAGAGCAAAAAAAAGTAGGGTCTGCTGGAAAAAATTCCGAAGTTAATAGAACTTTTACAGGTTGTTCGGGGGTGCTCTGGGATGGCTCTGTCAAGTTTTCCAACTCGAGGACCCTGTGCTAACTTTGGGTTGCAAAATTGTCGGATTTTTGTCGGTTTTTCACTCATAACTTCTAAACTAAGCGGTTTTCGACCAAAACATTTATTTTCAAAACTGATAAATGTAGCTTTTGCTTGCTTCATATAGCAAAAATTATATAAACCCGCTTATAACTCAATCTTTGCCATTTTGAGAAAATCTCCCTAACTTTGATCGGATGAATCTCGGTTAATATTAGATTTAGGAAGACATTTAAGGATACAAAATTGTAGAAAATTTACTTCTCTACAACTGTGAAAATAAATTTTTTGGTAGAAAACAGCTTAGTTTAGAAGTTATGAGCGAAAAACCAAAAAATCCGAAAATTTTGAAGTTTTTAACCCCAACCCCCCCTCCCCCTACAATAGCACAGGGTCCTCGAGTGGGAAAACTTGACAGAGTCCTCCCACAGCACCCCCGAACAACCTGTAAAAGTTCCATTAACTTCGGAATTTTTTCCAAGCACAATGTACATATCTACTGGACTAACATAAAAAGTAGTAAACATTTTTTGTATTTTTTCAAAATATAGAAAAGTTTTGTAATTTAGTTCTAAATAGAAGTGTAGAAAAATATATATCAATGTCAAAAATGTTTTCAGAAAACGCTAGTTTGTATGTTCCTAAAAGACCGCTAACAAAAGCAAGCCTATTTTTGAAACGTTTTTTTAGGAATATATGCTTTACCCAAAAATGAAATTTTGTTATAAAAAATTGTAGAGAATAAATCATAGAATAGAATTGTATACTTGAAAACACAATAAAACACAATTTCATAAACTCATTTCACTTTATTTGACAATTGAATAATGTACATTACAACAAGTAACACTAACCTCTCGCTATTGCATTATATACAATCCCAGACGCTGTCTTAAGCAGGTTTATATAACTTTTGCTATATGTAGCAAGCAAAAGCTATATTTATCAGTTTTAACCAGTTTTTAAGTATCAGTTGCTAGCTGCAGCAATTTTACAATATTGTATTTTTGGCAGCTCACAGAAGAAATCGAAGGTTTTGGGTCCGGTCATCGCTACAAGCCAGGCAAAAGTACAATGGGAGTGACTTGTTAAATGATTTGAATGCTGGTGACTATGACGTATAACCCTCATTGTGTTATGAAATAAGATGTGTCGGTAGTTTCAAAAACTTTTTACGGATTACGATTGAAGATTTTGAGTATCTTATGTGTATGATTGGCCAAAAAATTGAGAAAAAGAGCACAACATTCAGGGATGCAATACCTGTGCGCAAAAATTCTGGCTAGTGGAGATTCATATCAGAGTCTAAGTTATTTGTTCAAATTTTCAAAATCTGGCATTTCGAAGATCATTTCAGAAATGTGTGAATCTTTGGTTGATGAACTCCAGAACTACATCAAAGTAAGTAACCTTGAGTTAAGTTGGTACCAGGGGGGAAATTAGGTCTCTCCTCCTCCTCCCCGACACTGAAACCCAATTTGGGAAATCACACCATATTTTTGAACATGTTTTGTACCTTTTTGTACCACCTAGTTTTTCACCACTTAAGTTTTTGATGAAAACTCAAAACAACAGTCAGGGAACAGGTGGACTCTTCCAACCGAAGTACGAAAGTTGACAAAACTAATTATAACATAATTTTGTACGGTAATATTTTTGTTAAATTTCATACCCCACACTTTTTAACAAAACGTATGCGTTAAAAATAATAAAAAAAGACGAGGGAACAAAATGGTGCAAAAAAGTACAAATTTCTAATATAATTAGTCTTAAGAATGTTGTGCAGGTGGACACATTTGGGAAAATATACACGTTTCTTGTTCCGGTTTTTGTAATCGGGGGAACTAGTGTCCCACAAAGATGGCTGATCACGGAACAAATCTATTAAATGTATTGTGAAATCATTATCACAGTCTCTGTTATTTAGTAGCCCTTTCATTATACAAATTCTATTCTAGACTGCTATTCTATTGAAGGTAAACACATGAAGGTATTAAATCATTGGTGTAGAGGGTAGCAGTGACCTGGTTTCTGACTCAAGCGCAGTAGGGTCAGATTTTTGCGTGAATGACATGATATTTTAAATAATAAAGAGATGACATGTTCACGGAAATGACGATTGATTAGGACAGAGTCACTTGGATTGAGGTGGTACGGGGGGGAGGGGTTTAGGTATTTTGTAAATAGGATTTCTACGGTTCCCCCTGATTGTGAATAACTGTCCCGAGATCGGATTTTCCATTTCTCTTTCCGTCTTCTAAATAATATAAGGTTATAAAAATAACTTACAAAATACAATTTTTTAGAGTAGGGAACGAATGCGTTAGCCGATTTTTATTTTATTACCACAAAAATTCTTGGGTTTTTAAAAGGATTCAATTTAATTTATCATAAGCCATATGAGTGTATTACACATTTTTGAGATTGGGATGGGAGGTTTTGGAATTTTGTAAATTATTTTTTTAAAGTTCCCCTTGACAGTGAATAAATGTCCCGAGGTCATATTTTGTATATCCCTTTCTGGGTTTTAAATAATAAAGGGGTAAAAAAATCACACTGTATGATGATATACTTATGTCTAAAGACTTTTTATTTTTTGTCTTCACTATCCATTAATGCGGTCATATTACTTGGTTTCTTAGAAAACATTTCTAGATTATGGCCGTGTAAGAAATGAATAGACTTTGTGTTTTCATTTTTCACTCTCGATAATATATTTTTCTGGACATATTTTAAAACCATTTATGGTATTCACTTTTAACTTTCATACGTTTTAACGTAGAAATAGCGTTAAATTTAAGCGATAGGCCGTTTAACAATGGTTTTATTTGATAACATTTTCTGTGACTGCTTAATATATATATTTCTTTATCCATGTATTCATTCAAAGGTTACTCTGATAGGATCACGTGATTTGGCTTTCAAGCCGACATAATTAATTAGGTATTAACTGGATTGTAATACCATTAAGTAACATTTTGTTTCGAATCAAATCCGTCTTGCGATTTTGTTCAAACAATATAGTGATATTATTTGCAAATTATTATATTTAGTATATTAGGATAGCGGTGACCTAGTCATAAGGCTTGCGCAGTAGGTCCAGAGTTTTTGAGCGCATATCAGGACTTTTATTCAATTGCGAGGTATTAACCTATTATTAACAGCTGTTATAGTTGTCAACAAAAAAATAAATAATTCGACCACGCAGCTGAACCGCTGACGTGAGTTGAGCAAATTTCCAAAATTAAGTTTATAGGCCTATGTTTTAGGGTTTCAACCAACAATTTGGGAAATAGGTCTATTAACGACGGTGCTAAATAGATGCAAAATGGTTTCCACGCCATTCCGCATATTAGGAGTATTTTCAATACATAGTGCATTGCGTGCTTCGCACGCCATTCCGCATATTGAGAGTATCTTCAATACACAAACCAACCCCCGCACGCCAACCCCATTATTGGGAATATCTTCGATACACAATGCATTGCGTGCTTCGCACGCCAACCCCACGGTAAATTCCATTACATGGCTTTGAACCGGGTACTTTTATGGTATTTTACGTTTTGATCGATTTTGGGGGAACCAAGCGAGCTATAAGGTCGCGTAAAAGCACAAAATATGCAGAATAACATCCTACATCTACATTTATATTTGTAGAAAAAACTCTAAAAAAATTATTCTTGTATGAAAAATATAAAAAAATTGTTATTTCCGGTCAAAAAACGTGCTTCCGGTTGTTGGATTTTTTTGGCTAACAAACTCGTCCGAGCGACGGAGACAACCAACATGTGTACCAAATTTGAACCAAATTGGACTTAAAATGCGGACGCTAGAGTGCGAACACATATATACATATATGATTTTTAATGACACCCCAAAACGTGTTCTGGGGACCATGATCGGTGCTCATTTTCTACTCCCGACCTTGGGTTTTACCGTAAGGACCACTACAATAGCTCATTTTTCCTACGGAAATTCGCTAATAAGCCTAAATTTTCCCAAGTTGGTTGCTATGGTACTAAATGTTAATGCTTTCAAGAAACGTGTGTTGGTTTAGTCCTGAAATTGTGTTAAGCTTTTGACTGAAATCAGCTGTTTTATTCATAAGATGTAACTACAGATGTTTGTATTATAATACAGTAAGCCTTTTTCGTTAAGTTTTTTTTTTTGCTTTTATTTTGTTAATATAACCTAAAAAAGCTGTTAGTTGTAAACAATAATTATCTGGTTCTAAATTTACTAAGTTGGTTGCTGTGGTAATGAACACGCATTCAACAACCTTCTGCATTGGCCTAACCTAAAATTGTGTTAACTTTTGATCCGAATCAGATGTTTTATCTGTTATGGATGGTGTAAACTCCCGTACTTGCACCATTTTCACAATTTAAAAATTAAAATTTTCGAAAATCCTGTCTTAGTGCGTTTTTACGACCCCATACGAATGTACATTCAAATTTTCTTATTGTTATCTGAAGTAGTTGTTGCTTTTCGTTCTTTCTATGTCAGTCAGGGCAAAGCCGCTTGTATATATATTGACTATGGGCTCCAACACTGCTAGCTTCGCTCACCAACCCCGCCGGCGACCCATGGTGAAGCCAATGCAAACAGATTATTGTATACGCTGATAATTTCATGGAAATTACGATTTAACAGTGAAGATAGAGATCGAATAGACATAACCATACCCAATAATTCGAATTGCAGCATGCGTTTTAATTTCCAAAATATTTAATAACCAATAATCAACATTTCAAACAAAAAATTTATAGTCTATTACCAATTAAAGGAAACAATATAATATGTAACACCAGACGTTTGACTTACAATACTGTAAGCCTTTTGTTTGCTTTTACCTAATCTAAAAAAATCTGTTTTTTGTAAAGAATAATTTACTTAATTCTAAATTTTCCAAATTGGTTGCAAATAAATGTGTTTTGGTTCATTGTAGGCCTAAAATAAAATTATGCTAAGATTTGGATCCAAATCAGCTGTTTTGTATATAATATGTAACAAACTATGTTTGAATTGAATTAAAATACAGTAAGCATTTTTCGTTGAGCTTTTGGTTTGTTAATCTTATCTACAAACGCTGTTGGTTGTGAAGAATAATAAACTGATTATAAATTTTCCAAGTTGGTTGCTATGGTAATTAATGAAAACAAACGTGTGTTGCTAAGCTTTTGACCCAAACAGCTATTTTATCTGATATATAATAGGGCTATGAATAAACCTTCGAATTTTCACTATTTTTACGCTTTAAAATACACATTTTTCAAAATTCTTTCTCGTGACCCCATAAGAATAGAATACACCTTTTAATTTACTTATCTGCATCTTAAGTAGTTTTTGCCCTGCGTTGGTTCTTTGTCAGTCAGTCAGTAATATTTAAACCAACTTGGCCAATTCCAATACAATCGGTACAAATTCATAATTTCCTCTATGAATTCTCGACAGCTAAAGTTCATTTCCCAGGCAGTTAGTACAGTAATTGCTACCGCATAACATTTACCATGTCATGTATTCACTCTCTGATCTATTCTAGGATAAGCAATGCTACTGTACAGTATTATGTAGATTTGTCTTGCATACAGTAAGTCTCTCGACTCAATATAATAGTTTCGCAATGGAAGTAACTTGCACAAACAAAAACAGCTGTCAATGATATGCCAATGTGTTTTGTTGACAAATCGATCTCAGAATGTTAGAAAACGTCCGTGTGGCAAATAAGGAACCAAATCATACTTCTCAAGGACATTATTAGTTTATAAAAATAAAAGCATTAATCAAAAATAAACATATGAGATTTCTTCTAGCATTTTATGCTGAGTGACACGATAAACTTATTTCTAATACCTATAAATTAATTTTGAGTTGCTGGCACAATTATTTGTAGATTATATTTATCTATTTTGCTTAGTTAACATCAAGGGCGCCCACTTGCTACTTTCTATGGGGGATTAAGGAGTACCCCCTCCTTCGGCACATGGGGTCCGGAGAAATTTTTGACCTTTCCGGATAACTTTAAAAATTTGGGAAGCCAATTATTCAGTTTAGGTGAAATATTAACCCACACAGCATTGAGTCTGTACCTTTAAAGCAATCAATATTCAAAGCTACGCCGCGCTTTGAGGCCGCACCAAGTAGTGCCCCAGCTGAACTTTTGTAAAAAATAAAATAAGTAGTAGTAAAATGAAATCGTACATAAATTTAAAAAAATATTCTAGTGCTAAACTATTTTTGACATAATACTGACTTGATTTTCAAATAATTCTCTTAAAAGAAAAATACCTGACTATAATTATTAAAATACATATTTTCCTTTCTTTTCCCCTCGGGTATGGCCGCCTATGGCTAACATGGAATAGCATCAGAGTCAAGATAGACGCTTTGGTTTCAATTAAAAAAAGTGCGAGACTCTCGCGCATTAGAAGTGAAACTTCTTAGGTTCTAGAAACAGTTGGTTTTATGCATTGCTATCTTTGCATTTGTTAACGATTTTACTATTTCTGGATTAGGAAATGGATATATATAATTTAATTGAAGAAAATCTCTCTTAATTGAATGAAATTGTTCTTTTATTTATTAACTTCCATTAATTTATAATCTAAGTTAGAAATGATGGATTTATGATAGCAGAAGTATGATACAAATAAAAAACAATATTAAAACGTGTTCAGCTAATGCACAATAAAATACGCATGCGTCTACTGCTTCCCTATGCTACGTGTTAACAGAGAACTCGTCTATGACGTATGCGTAATGAGTCTCCCTCTCTTTGTTCTCAACTGCCGGTCGAAGTCGGATAAGAGGAACCGTTTCACTTTTCGTCCGATCCAGGTCAACTTGCCCTACCGCCAACACCTTCAAAACCCCACTACTTCCAACCTAAAATCTGAGGATGATATTTAAATCACAGTAACTAAATCTCAAATTTATAACTAAAGTGGAGCCACTTTAGTCGTTTCGGTGAACGCATTTTAATAGCAGAGTACGACATTCTTGCCATTTTATCGTGTTATAAAATATTTAGTGAAATATAAATTCATATTATACATACAACCAGACGTGTTTAAGTTAATTTTAAGTTACAAAAATTTACGTGCATCAACGAATGCAAGATATCCAATACGAATCTAAGTTTGATAATGCCTGATAAAGACGCGAAATGACGTAACCTATAAAAAGAAAAATTAAATAAAAAAGGACTGTGAGCTGTAAGTACAAAAAATAGTAAGTACTCAATTTAGCATTCAATTTTGTTGAATTACACTTGGTGTTTACGTTGATTTATAAGGTTTAATAATATAATTAAAGATTATGTTTAAGACACTAGATACCTTTCTTGCTCATAGGTTGACATCTCTGCCTCAATATGGCGAGGAAGCGTGTTGTAAATTTTACACAAACCCTTTTTCTGTCTATAAAGTACGACCCATATGACTAAGTAAATTTAAACAGACACGGGCAAGATGTGTTACGTACACTTTGATTCAGCCGTTACGACGCGACTTTGATAAGTCAAAATAGTACTTGGACTTAGGTAAAACAGAACTTTAGTTATTTCATCTGATAACGGGCTGTGTACAGTACTTTGTAGTAGCACAGTCTACGTGTGGAAATCAATAATTTTATTTAACAAAACTGCGTCGGCTAATTTCACCAACAATTTGTTTTTGACTGTTTTCTCTTTATCATATGATAAAAAGCTCGTAATTTAATTATATTGTTCAGCACTTCAATTCCCTACTACCGCGAGGATGCTGACGTCAGAGAAGCCCTACTGACAGGAGAAAGGTTTTGATAATCTATTAATATTATTTGTAAAACGTATAGGGTGTTCCAGTTAAAGTATTTCAATTTGCTTGTTAGCTGATAAGATTCAAATTATTGTCTAGTCGTCCGAGAGTGTTGATATTTCTTTACGTTTGTGTGGTGTATAGAATGTAGACATAGAGTCCAGCTACACTCCAACGAAGGG
>JAGFPH010000168.1:282080-309634 GCA_018207615.1 Philaenus spumarius | reverse complement strand
TTTAAATAGAGTATGCTTGGAAACTCAATGTTGTATCATCAGCAAATGGAACCATGCTGTCTGCATGCACTGTTGATGACAGGTCATTAATATAAATTAAAAATTAATAAAAATAAACGTAAAATATTATAACAGTACCCGGTTCACATCAACGAGGGGGATTTTTAACGTGGGGCAGTTTCTGATTCGAGGTGCAAACACGCTAAGCGCAGTCCATGATCCGAGGATGCAAGGTCGAGGTTGAAACTCGAGTTTTTCCGCTGCGAGCGGAACGAAGCGGCGCGTGAGCCGGGACTGGAAGCTGAGGTTGCAATCAAATTCCTTTAATATATTTCCTACACGGAGGCAGCTATTCAACGCCTTCATGAGTAGACCAATTTTCCCAAATAGTTGGTTGAAACTCTAAATCATAATATACAATTTCGGAAATTCGCTCACCTCAGTCAGCGGTTCAGCTGCGAGAACGAGTTATTTTACTTTTATTACTTGATGATAAAATAGAGGTAAGTAGAGGTTAAGTTTAGTACATAGGCTTAAATACAAATGAGGCAATTTCGATGTACGCTACAGAATCATCAGAATAATGTATTAGTAAATAAATCATGACTGGAAAAGAATAACAGTACGGTTAGATATTACGTCATTGTATTTTCTTAGAGAATACCGTTAGATATAAATATGTTATACACCACGTTATCCTTCAACACTTCAGCATTCCTGCCGACAACCGGACCCAGAAGGACATTCTAAAACAAGAAATTGTTATAGCAATCAAATTTAACACAGCTTGTGCTAATAACTTTACTACCACGTAATTCTATTTTAAAGCACAAAGTAATCTCGTTGATAAGGGATATTGTAGAGAAATATTTCTTTTCTTCTAAACGGCGATAGTCCGTATTGACATTTCCTCCAACTACAGTAACGGGACTCTGGTTGCAACCTTGTGGTGGGTGTACCGATACGAGCTGAAGAAGGCGATAGGCGCGACAGTCCATCAAAGTACTTGAGTTACTATATTTGTTACTAGGGGCTCTGCCCCTGTTCGCTTCGCTCACCAACCCCTGCGGGGCATATGGTGATGCCCCCAAATTTCCTAATTTTGATCATATTTTTTACATTTTTCCAATTTTGTAATAGTAATTTTTACGCACATGATGATTTATTAGGACAGAGGCTAAGTTGGTTGGTGAAGGTAGCTGTGACCTGTACATAATGTAAGCCAATAGACACGCAATATCCCCAACATTTGTCCATAAAGTCCCTATTTTGCCTATAATGTTTACATTTTTTAATTTTTTAACACGAATTTTAAATATTTTCGGAATAAAAAGTAGCCTAAAATATTCTCTGAATAATTTAATTTCTACATGTTAATGAAAGTTTCGTCCAAATCAGCTATTACGGAGATTAGCCCGGCCAAACAGACGACAAATTTTTAAATGTGTGCCTAGAGTTTGGTAATGTGTGAATAACCATATGAGCTTAGAGGTCGGGAGTAGTCAATGAGCACCGATCATGGTCCCCAGGACACTTTTTGGGGTGTCATCAAATATTGTATACAGGGTGTTTCGCGAGAGGTTGGCACAAATTCAGGAGGCGATAGGGGACATAAACAAAGCAAAATTGTTGTATGAACATAGGTTCGGAAACCTTCGTTTTAGAGATATTTGCCATTTTGATTTTGTTTACAAAATAATTCATATATAGAGACATTTTTGACCGATTTAGTTCGAACTTGGCATGACGTTTAACCTAACAATTATAGCCTATATTTTAAGAAAAATAAACTATTATCTCTAAATTACTCAAAAACCGAACATTTTAACAAAAAATATCAAGACAACCTTTTTTGTAGCCCTTCACTATCGCATGACTGTCAAAACAATCGGATGAAGGATAATAGTTAAGTTATGTGTAATGATTGGTTTGTTCAACCCGGCATCGTATACCAACACAGTAAACACAATATTGTACGTAGGCTACATAATGCTGTTATTTTCTTTAACGTCACTATTATCCTTCATCCGATTGTTTGGACAGTTACACAATCGGATAGTGCTGCAAAAAAGGTGTCTCGATCAGTTTTTTGCTTCGATCATCTTATTTTAACCACAATTCAATTCAAAATTAATTTATAATTACACTTACTAAATTGTGTTTGATAATTTAATATAATCTGTATTTATATATATACACAATAAAATCAAGCAATAGCGAAGCATTGCCTTGTCCAATAGTTTTGCTATAAGAATAACATTAAATAGAATAAATGAGCAATAAACTGATGAACATTTAGTATTTACTATCGATTTTCTTAGTGTGTGTTTATATATCGATGTGATTAGTTTTTGTTCCGTTTTATTGTAAGGTTTTTCGAGAAGTTAGTATATGCTACTGACCTTAAAACATTTTCTACTCAAAGCTTGACGCCTGACTAGTTAAATACAATACAATGTACACGATGCAACTGTAAGCAAGTCAAGTATAAGTTTATTTATAGATGCTTTCCTATTTATACAGTTGTTGTTATCGTAAAGTAACTACAAATATCTTGCTTTGTAATACACGCTACACAAACAACATCGCTTCTCGGTTACTATCTTAACACTATCTTCTTCATTATATTATGTACTGATATTTTCTTATATTATTCAATAATTTTAATGAAAAACAGCACACAAAATGCAAAAACTTTAAGAAAACGTAAAAACAGACCGCTTGCGCGTTGAACATGCACTAACTTAGTGGTTCTAACTGTATCAGAATTTTAATTTATGCCTTATTTGTTTGACCCGGCAATGCTCCGCTATTGCTATATTTTAGTACATAAATATATACTTAGATTAAATTAACAAACACGATTTCGTGAGTGTATTGAAAAAAAAAACATTTTTGAAGTGACTTGTGGTTCAAATAGGATTATTATGATCAGGGAAGGCGTTAGAGCGCTCATTAAACCTATGAAATTTATTTTATATAGTAGCTATCCCATTTTATAATTCTTTAATTTTAAGGGTAGTTATTCCATTTCATTGCCTTGACGCAAACGGTTTTTTATATCACTTAAGAATAATATTACACAAATTTAGCTCCATAGCTTGTAGGAAGTTACTGCAATTTATTTTTATTGTATAGGGGTAGCTACCCCATTTTAATCTCTTTGAATGTAGTGACCATATTCTCTACACAATCCTGGCACACATATTAGTAAATTTTGAAATTTTTTGTGAAATTAGTAGTTTTAGAGCTTATAGTAAAAGTAACTGTAGCCTATAAATTATTATTTAATTTTATGGGTAGTTACCCAACTTCATCCCAATTTTGACTTAAGTAATCGAATTGTAAATGGGGTTTTACGTCACTTAAGAATAATATTACACAACTTTAGTTTTATAGCTTGTAGGAAGTTAGTTCAATTTATATTTATTGTATAGGGGTAACAACCCCATTTCAACCCCTTAGACTGTAGGAATTGTAACGTCTAAACACTCCTGGCAATGACACGGATAAACTGTGAAATTGGTTGAATAGAGGACAAAGAAGCAAAGAAACAAACAATAATTTTTATATAGAAAGATAGAGATAAAGAGAGATTTATAAAAAAAATATATGTAACTAGTAAGCCCACGTGAAAAATCATAGGCAGATTAATTAGATACACTTTAATTAGATAGGCAGATTAATAAGATTAATTAGGTATTTAATACATCATGTAAAAAATACTATTTAAAAACAACAGACTTTGTCTAGGCCTACCTAACTATGCTGACGGGGTGTTTTAACTTGGTAAAAATATACAACTATAAGGATTATAAAACTGTAGGCCTATTTGAAAAATTTTTAAATTTATATACGTTTATTTATTTAAAGAAAGATAAAAATATTGTATTTTAATTGCTTTTTATTCATATTGGCAGATCAAGACGTTATTAATATTATAGTGAAGAAATTAATAATCGAATATGTTTATATGTTATACGAAGATGTACGATTGTTTCCGAAGTTAAACGAATCTCCGAGATATCTCTTCTTTAAATTTGCATAAACGAATATATTGATGTTAAAGGTTGTATTTATCTACAGTTTATAACATTTAACTGTGTTTACCATCTTAGCTGTGATGTTATAATTAATTCTACACCTTTATTATAATAATATTAAACGTAAGGAAACAGTAAATACTTGCCAATAACTACCGTGGTACAATATGATGATAAAATTGCAAAAATGTATCTAATTTATAAATCACTATTTTTTAAATAAATTATAGTCTTTAAAATATTAAATAAACTCTGTGATTTTATTCTTTACTTTCTATTATTTACAATGAAAAAATGATAGAAAATAAATCATATACGAATTACAGAGAGGAAGAGAGAGGAAGAGAAAGTCGCATAGAGGAGACATAACGCTTTTTCATCAAGCCACGAAAATGTATAAATATCTATAATCAAAATATCCATATTAAATTACATTAGAATTTGAAGAAAAAGCTTGATGAACTTCGTTCCTGACGGGGCTCCACGACAGCACACTTTTTTTTGGAGACATTAAGTCCTCACTTTGAGCCAATTAATGGAGGGCTGAGAGTAGAATAACACAACTAGAACCCAATGTCAATATTCGCATTCGAACCTACGAACCATTAGCTAGCTAGCACAGCTCAAGGAATCGGCGATTACCACATCCCTTTCAATTGAATGTTTAGAAACGAAACTGTCGTAATATTGGTAAAGATGATTACTTCTATCTGAAAATTGTCTCTAGATTGACAATTAAGGTTATGTTACATGAATAAGTAACCATGTAGACTCATTAAACTAGTACATAATTAAGTAACGGATAGCGGACTGTAAAAGTGGATTTGAAATTAGTATACGAATGTAAAGAGCAAACGAGTATTTATCGGGAAGATTCAGCGACAGCGTAAAACAGGATGCGTGGAGATAACCAGGGAGTGGATACACGGGTCAAAATAAAGAAAACAATTCGTATAAACATATGTCCAGCTAAACGCCATTTTGTTTTTTACTGAATAATGTGTACCTTTAAAACATATTAAACGAGTTAGTTTAAATTTTGCAGAACACTCATCAGTGTAAAGACCTGGCTTGAAAAAATAATCAATGTGTTGCAATAATTATTTGTTTCAAAATGGTAGCTATTTAAAAGTGGCAAATTAAAAAAATCGAAATATTTATTAAAAAAATGCTAGAGGCTCTTGCATAAATATCCGGGTACTAGAGGTTGACAGCTAAGAAGTAAATTAGGTTTGCAAACATAACATTTTATTTTAAATTATTATTAATTATCTTGAACTCTTGGTCTGAATTAACGCTATTTTAGCATACAGTTTGAACTTCTATTAATTTATAAATTACTGTATAGGCGTACTGCCGATGGCAAATTGAGTGAATTTTAAAATGTACAATAATATAGTTTTGTCTAAATGACTGAATTTAAAATATTTGGGATTAAACTAATTTATTTACGAAGGCCTATGATTAAAATGTATGATCTTTTGTTTTATTTTCCGAAATGTATTTCAGGTCTTTGAGTAAAATATTAACATATAGGCTCTGTTCATTATCCATTTTGGAAATCCCTAAGGGCATAGAATTATTCGGATATAGTATGTTGGCCTAAGTAGTTTCTTTTGAAGAACGAAGTAAACTAAAAGAATTAACAGATGTAACAGATGATTTCGTTTATTAGATTTAATAGGTAACTAAAATTGAATAAACAGTAAAACAGGTTCAGTTAATATATACATATAAATAAAATTGAAGTGTCTCTGTTTGTGATTTCGAAATAAACACTGCTTTCTAAGTGCATATGGTATTTATTTCTAAGCTCATATTTTCGTTCAATTCACACTTTACCAAAACCTAAACATTAATGTTTTAATTTTTTTAACCAATTTTGACGAAATTTTCATTTGCATGCAGAGGACTTTTCAGAGATTAATCTAGGCTACTTTTTATCCCGGAAATATTTAGGGTACGTACTTTAAAACTGAAAAAATGTAAAAATTATGGACAAAATTGGAAGTTTTGCGAACGGTCGTGACCCCAATATAAATAAAAAAACTAATTTGGATCAAAATCTTAACACTTTGACAAGATCGTTTGTGTTTTAATTTACTGTATTATGCTGGTTTAACCGTTAAATATATATCAAAACTGTATACAATTATGTGAAAAGTACCTACTTATAGTTGTTAAATTCACCTCAAAACCTGATTTGTAATTTTTATGTTCGTTTGGGAGTTATAAGTAACAAACTTTCGAAAAACGTGATTTTTAGCATTTATTGGTGCTTAGCTAATAATTTACGTAGGCCTAAAAGGGATACATAGATCGATTTGGGCAAACGCATTGTGCATTTTGGGTCATGTAACTGTGATCTAAAATTGTTTTTTTTTTAATTGCGTGTAATGACAAGGCACAATATTTTCCTGATAGTTCTTTTATTTATTTATCACATCTACGAGCGAAGCAGGTACCAGCTAGTGCACAATATAATACACAAGTCTAATGGTTCCATATGCTACGTATTAACCCAGTACACGTGGCGCAGTAGAAATGATATTCTACTCTTTCATTTCAACTGCCAGTTGAAGTCAGAGGAGGGGAAACTTCTCACTTTCCGCCTGATGCAGACCAATTTGTCGTACTGCGCCTAAAGAAGTTTCACTTCAAAAACTTCGATTAGCCTACATTATTGTAACCCGTGTAAGTTCCTATCGGTGGTAAAACTATCGAGCAAAGTAGTTTGGTAATATTAACAGGGCAATTAATCAATTAGTTAACCAATGTAATTACTGTACTTGTTCTTGCAAATTAATTATTGACCACTTTTTGCTGATATGGATACTAAACCCATCAAACTAATGACTCAGTTTTACCATTACGTACCCTTTTATTTGTTCGACAGTTTTGACAGCTAAGGAATTCTTGGCGTGAGGTGAACTCGCAGTTTGGCGATTAATTTAGGAACAATCTCAACTATTTTCTTTGTAAAAATAACGCGTTTATTATACGAGTGTGTAGGATGATTTTTACATTCTAGTAGAAAGGACTTACTTGGTTTTCCATAACTACTTTATTTTTTTAATTAACATATAAGAATGTTGTGGGGGAGCCCTTCAGGACTCGTTTACCGCAACCATTCATAATTGCAACGACAAGGAAGTACTTTGTGAATATTTCAGGGTCGTCTGAATAATCTCACTTGATAAATATGTTGATGTGTATGTTTATGGTAGTGATATATCTATTCACTTGTGTGTATAGCGTAGGCTACTTTAAGCCGAGCTTTCGCCTTTATTTTATTAACTGTCCAAATGAATCGATTCAAACTGTTCAGCAACTCTTAAGGTAAAATATGATAACAAATAAATAAACTTAAAAATCAGAGATCAGACCTATAGACTACATATTTTTTGTTTGTGATAAACGCCTAATACAAGAATAAAAACATTTGGCTGCATACAAAACCAAATGTAAATATTGAGCTTGACTTGTGAGAAGATGTACTTGGTATAATTCAATTTGAACACAAAATCTCACAACTAATATGTTTACTAACTCAAACGCGTTTCAACGACAAAGTCGCCATCATCAGTGATTCACGAGCTACAATAATAAGACCATAAGTTTTAGTTATAATATTAATGCATTTTGATAAAACGTCCGATCAAACACATTTGCCAGCATACAAAACCAAATACACAAAGATGTAAAGAAATGTGTTGAAGTCACACGTAACATCTGGCAATGGAGCTAACAGACTGATGTGGATGGCTTGCGTCTACACGAAGCGGAATAATGCATTTTCAAGTCAAGGTTACACTTTTGATAGATCACATAGGTATTTGCAGCGAGTTCACTAGGTGTGGCAGAATTTACAACTGTATGGCGTATCGTTCTGCCTAAAAGATAACAAGTGAAGTGAAGGCCGTGGGAGAGACCAGATGTTGCCGAAAGTGCTGTTATCTGCTGAAGCACTACGCAGATTACTGGAGGTCAATAATATTGGGGGTTTTGGTAGATTGTTTACTCAATAAAAGGCGGTACTAGCACGAGATGGGGATGTGACGAATGAGCCGAATACTTAACGAACGACATAGAGGCTTTTAAATCTGGGCGCTTTCCTGTCGATACGAGCATTCCCACACGTCTCCCGTTAATAATTATTTCAGTCATAATATTCCAGTATTTATTCGCTTCTTTATGAACTGATTCGGGGTTTTACTTTAAATTTTGAGAGTTGTTAAAAAAGAGAAATCCTGCACGCAATTCCCGGAGCGTGGAGTGGTCATCAGACTAACAGTTTTGGGTGACGTGCACAGTTTTGTTTAGTGCTTCAAAGAAGACAACGTCATATTGGTAATTGTTGAAATAATGGCAACTGCAAATGGACTGACTAAAAAAAAGGAAAAAAAATATTTGAGTGAAAGAGTAATAGAGCGAGAGCCCGTGATGATCAGGCGTTCCTTATGTCATAAAACCTGAAAGTTTCTGTGTGTATGTCTCTAATACAGGTAAAAACCATCCCCAACTATGAAGTTTGGATCATGTTGGCTTTGATACATAACAGGTAGCAAAGGTGTATAAAATTGCACCTCAAATTTGTTAAAGTATAAAGCTTAGTTTTCACATATTTTATTTGGAATAATATTAGAAATCACGTCGTCTATTGTCAGACACTTAGTACAGTTGCAACCCCCTGTCAGACACCCTTAAATTATAGTGAATTACAATTATACTTATGTTATAGTATAAAAGCTGAATTTTATATATATGTTACTTGAGGAACTATCAAAAGATGTTTTCTCAGTAATCAGACAGTTTCGATAGTTCTTACACCTTGTCAGGCACATTAACCTTTGGCGCTCCATAGGCGAACTCAGTCTGACATCACTAATTTGCCGTTGCGCTTCACTGTCGGACTCATTCCGACACAAGTTGTAATATGATTTCTATGTTCTAAACAAGTTTAGAATCTGTGGTTTTCGGTCTAATAAATACATTTGACATAATTGTTTAAACAGACATATTTACTGTAAAAGATATTTTAGAAGCCCTAATCATTTTTATTAATACATTTAAATTCATTAAACAAACATATTTTTACTTGTTTGACCTAATATATTCAAAATGTTCACCCATTGTTAAATATTATTATAATTTAGGCTAATCGAGATTTGCTGTATGGATAAATGTCTAATAAATGAACATAACAAAATAACATTTGACATAATTATTTTGTTATGTTCATTAGACATTTATCCATACAGCAAATCTCGATTAGCCTAAATTATAATAATATTTAACAATGGGTGAAAATTTTGAATATATTAGGTCAAACAAGTAAAAATATGTTTGTTTAATGAATTTAAAAGTATTAATAAAAATGATTAGGGCTTCTAAAATATCTTTTAAAGTAAATATGTCTGTTTAAACAATTATGTCAAATGTATTTATTAGACCGAAAACCACAGATTCTAAACTTGGTTAGAACATAGAAATCATATTACAACTTGTGTCGGAATGAGTCCGACAGTGGAGCGCAATGGCAAATTAGTGATGTTGGACTGAGTTCGCCTATGGAGCGCCAAAGGTTAATGTGTCTGACAAGGTGTAAGAACTATCGAAACTGTCTGATTACTGAGAAAACATCTTTTGATAGTTCCTCAAGTAACATACATAAAATTCAGCTTTTATACTATAACGTAAGTATAATTGTAATTCATTATAATTTAAGGGTGTCTGACAGGAGGTTGCAACTGTACTAAGTGTCTGACAATAGACAACGTGATTTCTAATATTATTCCAAATAAAATATGTGAAAACTAAGCTTTATACTTTAACAAATTTGAGGTGCAATTTTATACACCTTTGCTACCTGTTACGTATCAAAGCCACTGTGATCCAAACTTCATAGTTGGGGATGGTTTTTACCTGTATTAGAGACATACACACAGAAACTTTCAGGTTTTATGACATAAGGAACGCCTGATCATCACGGGCTCTCGCTCACTCTTTCACTAAAATATTTTTTTCCCCTTTTTTAGTCAGTCCATTTGCAGTTGCCATTATTTCAACAATTACCAATATGACGTTGTCTTCTTTGAAGCACTAAACAAAACTGTGCACGTCACCCAAAACTGTTAGTCTGATGATCACTCCACGCTCCGGGAATTGCGTGCAGGATTTTTCTATACACTTGCGTTATTTCCATCGCGCCATCAAGTGAAAACGCTTTTGTCAGGGAAAGCCTGTTCTCACTTTTTTGGCTCCAAATATTTCCCACACGATTAGTTGGACAGTTTTACTCGCGTACTATCCTTCACGATCCAAGCGCGTGGGAAAGAATGTAAGTGTTAAGTTTATTTATAACTGTTCCTATTTTGGTGCGTATTCAGCTCGCAATTGACCTGTTTTTTCTAAAAATTTTAATTATTAATAATTGAAACATTTTGTCAGTGGCATAATTCTAATCGAATCACTTCTACTTTTTTCCGGGATCAAATCGACGAATCAATTCTGACAATGATTTTATAACTTAACCTCAACTAATTACTGAGTAACCGGTTTATTGTAGGCCTACATCCGAGCTCCTTCAATCAGCTGTTCTCATCTACATAATGCACGTACAAATGTATGCGAATCCCTTTCTCTTTAGAATCATGTGGGATTCGATTTACCCAGAACGTATAAATTGCTCAATGAGCCGACACTTGCGATGGAACTCGTGAAATAAGCGAAGAAGATATGTAACTGAAAGTAGTATCAATAATGAAAAGGTCACGAGTAGAGGTAACGTAGGTCGAAGTATAATTAACTACATGTCTTCACGGCGTAATTCTTTGAAACGCCTTTTAAAGAAAGTAAAACTTTTAAACACAATAATATTCTAACCTGTACAATTTTAACTAGCTTATATTATACTCGCTTCACCCACCAACCCGTGCCGACTCGTGGAGAAGCAAATACAAACAGATGATTGTATTTAATCTGGAAATGACGATTAATTATTAGAACAAATGCACTTGGATAGGGGTAATGTATTGTGGAAATCGATGATATGCATAATGTAAGACAGAGATCGAAATAGACACTCGCCATAGCCAATAAATGGAATTACCGATTACGGTGTGCGTTCTAATTTGTCTATTAATATTTAAGTAATACATAATGATAAACATTTCAAACAAATTGTTATAATGCCAACTAAAGGAAACTTAGTTTACTCAAGTTACGTTTCATTCTTACAAACAATGATTACCAGCAAAAGCTTGGAAAGAATTACTTCCCGTTATACGAGTGAAGCCGGGCACAACCGCAAATGTATTCATAAATAAATAAAACTAAATGAGAACTATTTGTTGTTAGATTTAACTACTTTAAGTATTTAGTGATTATACCATATGTTTCAAAAAATAAAATTCCGATAAATGCAGTAGAATTACGTAATATAACACGTTATATAACATTATGGTTTATTATGTAAATGACATGTGTCATAACGTACAATAATAATGACTTCCTTTGTTTTGTTTGTGCAGTTATTTTAAATCATTGATATGTTTGAGCCTGATCCGTGTTGTCACCTGTCTTGTTTTGAAAGTAATATGTCGCTTCCACTCATATCAGAGGAAGTTGTACAGGGTGTTTTTATAATGAGCGGAGTTAATTTAGAGGGTGGTTTTTTAATAGTAAAACTACGTCTATTAGTGTGCATTGCTGAGAGCGATGCACTGAAATTGCGCCTCATACCTTAGTGAACAAAAGGGTTCGCTAATCCCCTACAGCATTGCGCCCCAAAAATCTTTCATTTTAGATTTTAGTTTGTATTATTGTATTCTATATTTAATATAATAACTATATATACATGTATACAGTTCTATTACATATATGCAGTGTGTTTCCAAATTCCATGCACAAACACAGGATATTGCTCCTTGGATCAAAAGAAACGTAAAACTTCATATATCACCATGGGTATATTTTCTTTCGTTTACAAAAATTATAAGACTATAAAAAACAAAAAATAAATGTCATGACAAATCTAAAACAGCTTTTTCTTTTAAGGTAAAAGTTTACTGAATTATGGGCAATTTCGTCCACCCGTACATGGCACTCACACTGTGTGATAAAATACAAAACTGAGAGTTTTGTGCGGTAAAATTATCTCAATATTAACGTGATTTAAGTTAAATATAACAAGTTCGAGACTTTTTTATTACATTTTGTAACAATTGTCATAGCCAAATATTTAATACAATAAAATTATTGTTTCATAAACATTCCTTGTAATAAAAGAAAATCTGCAATTACAGTGTATCTCAAACCTTACATTAGTCATTGTTGTCACATTATCGTGTAGCAAAGAGTACAAATAATGGCCATGAACGGGTGGAAAAAATTCCCATAATTCGGTTAATTTCTACCTGATTTCCAAAGAATAAGCTGTTTTGGATTCGACGTGACATTTAAAAAAATATTCATATATTTGATTTTGTAAAATGGGTAGTTTTTGTAATGTTAAGTTGAAAAATGTAAATAATTGCCATTTTGAAACGGAAAGAGATAATTGCTTTAAAATGTTTTGAACCTATGGCAAGAGTAACACTGAACCAAAATTTGATTTAAATTAATTTATGATATTTCTTAATACTAATTTTTAAGTAAAAATTACATACAGGCATAGGTACACAAGGTAAACGAAACAAAATATACTCATGGATAAATTATGTTTTACGTTTCTTTTGGCCCATGGAACAATATCCTGAAGTTTGTGCATAGAGTTATAAACATGCTGTAGGCTATATATATGTTTACAAACTGGAAACATACTGTGACTAGAGGCTGTAAGTAAATCCTTTTTTTTAGGGTTTCAATTCTGTTTTACAAGACAACTTAATTGGTATTAGAATTGAAAAATATAATAGCCTAATTTACTGTGGTGGCCTTCCGGCTCCAAGCCTAATTTCGGAAGCATCCTGATAGCGGTATGCTGTAATTGTCATTAAAATGAATCCAACTAATCCACAATAGTGGACACTGTTTTACTGTTTGATAATTTGTACAGTGTCACCATTTTATTGGAATTCAAAGTGGCTCAAAAAATTGTATCTTGAAGTTTTTATAAAAATGTACTGTTTTTGACTTATTTTAATTAACAATGTTTAAATGGACACCATTTTGAAAGGAGTTATCGAAACAAGTTGGTTATTTTTTATCTATTTCCTTACATTGATAAGTACCGAGCAAAATTTCAACTAAATCGGTAAGGCCGTTTTAGATATAAATAATTTATTAAAAAAAACTGATGGTAGGTAAAAGAAGCTTCTCGTGACATATAATTATGTTTATAGAAACTTTGTTATTTATTTGACCCATGTAAACCCTCCCTGAATTATTTCCGACAATTATAGTAACACTCTGAACACCGTAACAACCGTTTTAGAATAAGCTCAAACTAAACATTACTTGTTATTGTGAAAAATGTACAATAATCGCGAACTTAAAAGACCTACTATTTTTTTGTACTATAACTTTTCATAAATACATTTTATATGGATTATTTTATTGTTGACATTATTGCAATTTGGTATTGTAATCCCTAGCTGTGTATATAAGAGGCTTTGACTTGACTGGCATAGAATCAACGTAGATGCAAAAACCGAAAACCTTCTGAAGGTAAACATACGAAAATTGGAAAATATAATATTTTTATAGGTTATAGACGGTCACTAAGAAATTATTTTTTTAAATTTTAATTTACAGAGTGAAAATGGGGATTCACATCCATCTCTATATCAGATAAAACAGCTGATTCGGGTCAAAAGCTTAGCAACACAATTGTAACACATGCCTGTTCACCTTAGACTGTACTTATCTAACACATGTTTCTTGAATGTATTTACAATCATTAACATAGCAACCAAATTAGCAAATTTAGAATCAGTTAATTATTCTTCACAACCAACAGCTTTTTTAGGTAAGGTTAGCTCTGTATACAAGTAACACACTTTTTTTAATGCATTTACATTCATTAACATAGCAAACAACTTGACAAATTAGAGTCAGTCAATTTTATTACACAGCGTTAGGTTAGAAAATAATATAAATCAAAAGTTATGTATGGATGGATGAGTGCATTATTGGAGTATAGTTGGAACACATGAGTCAATTTTAACCAAGCTTGGTACACATATGACTTACTATCTGGGGAAAAAATATTTTGGGGATGAAACACCTAAAGCACACCTAGGGATGGGGTGGGTAGTGGATGGACATGTAAAAACAATCGAAAACTACTGTTGTTACAGGCAAATACATGGTTTTAAAGGTCGATGAGATGAATGCACATTTCAAAAATATTTTAATTAATATTTTGAGCACGAAAATTTTCGTGGGTATTCGAGCTCGTCATTCAATTAATTAAACAGACAAGTTACTTAACCAGCTAATAAGTTAAATCGAAACACAAAATGTTCCCTACTTCGTTTTTAACGCCGGCTGTCTGTCTCGAAGACTCTTTACCACATTTTTAAAATATTTTAATAGTGAGTTGTTACTAAAAAAATAAAATCTGAAAAGAAATTCTTCTTTCATAGTTGATTATAATCCAAGTAACAAACGTTCAAGATAACCACAATTCCTTAACGACGCGACGCTCGCGTATTTCGACTTATTTTCCTTATCAACCAATATTATAAGCGAATTCACCTTGAGGGCAAGTTAAGCAGTCCAAAATAAACAGATCTAAGGACATTGACACAAGGTGGCTCCTGTAAAAGTAATCTTGTTAAGACAACAGTTCGACAATAATTCAATACAGAGACACAAATAACACCTTCATGCGTAGGTAGGCCTATGTCTGCTAGTCTCGTCACCTACGCGTGTTTACACCTGCCGACACAGTAGTCTGGCTTTTAGAAACCTTACCATCTACTCTTAAGAATTGAGCAAACATCGGTAAAATATCTCTCTGTATAAAATACGACTGTGTTGATACAACTAACTCGTCTAGGAAATCTCGCTGTCGATACTTTTTGCAACATATGAAGATCTACAGTGTTATGCTATCTTACAGTTTACAGTTTATTGAAGTGTTACTTCTTTAGGCCGCGGTAGAGAAAATTGGTCTGGATCAGACGAAAAGTGAAACGCTTCCGCTTCTCCGACTTCAACCGGCAGTTGAAAGGAAAGAGTGGGAGAATCGTTTCTATTCACTCTGTCAAATTCTTCTCGCATGCCCAGTGCGTATTGTATGTGTACGTAGCATTTTCTCTAGCCACAGTAGCATGAGTTGACCTGATCGAGACGAGAATTGAAACGGTTCTCCTTCTCCGCATTTGAGAAGAAAGAGAGGGCGAATCATTTCTACTCTCTTCGTCGCATTCGTCATAGCCAGTCTACGCGCATGTGCCGCTTGTATTGTCCTATTAATATGCAGCATAGGAAACCAGTAGACGCTTGCGTATTATAATGTACATTAGCTGAACGCGTTTTAATTTTTAATTAAATTACAAGTGAAAAAACATAGAAAAAATAATAATAATAATTTTAATTTTTGTTAAGATAATGGTCGAAATCAGATGTTTTCGGTTTGAATCGTTGTTTTTTACGCGCTTGAATACCCGTACTTTACTACCGAATAATTTTTAGTGTTTCCTTCTCAAAATATTAATTACAATATTTTTGGACAGTCATTGTTCACCTAAGCGACCTTGAAAATGATGGATTCGACCTCTCCTTCCCACCACATCCCTTGGTGTACTATTGGTGTTTTACCCCAAAATATTTGTTTTCAACTATCAAGTTACATGTGTACCAATGTGCCAATTTTGGTCGATGAGTTCCAGCTAAGCTGGAATAATATATCTAATCGTTCTTACGAAGGCCTCCATCCTTTTTTATTTCTATTATTATATTAACCTAACTTAACCTAACCTAACAAAGCTGTTTTTTGTGAACCATAACTGATTCTAAATTTGCCACATCGGTTGTTATGGTATTGAATGTTAATGCATTCAAGAAACCTTTGTTGGTTCAGTAGGCTTAGGCCTAACCTAAAATTCTGTTGCCAAGCTCGATTGTTGTTAATCCCGAATCAGCTGTCTTATCTGTTATAGACTTGGGAGTGAAGCCCCGGATATTTACAATTTTATATACTTTAAAATAAAAAATGTCCAAAATAATTTTCTTAGTGAAGGTCTATGACCCCAAAAGAATATACCTTCAAATTTTCGTATTTTTATTTAAGTAGTTCTTGCTCTACTTTGATTCTATGTTTAAATACGGGTACATAGTTAGGAATTATAATACAGTACCAAATTGCAATTGTGTCAAAAATCAAATAATACTATAAAATACATTTATTTAAAGTTGTGGTACTGTAAATGTATTCTAAATATCACAAATTGGTAATAACAATGAGAATTAGTTTTCCGTTAACGATTCATTATTACTGCAGGGTAGGGAAAATTCTAAATGTTCACATTGTTATCTACAGGGAGTACCGAAATTCTGATTTTTGTACGATTTTAAAATACGACCAATGTGATATTTTTAATTTTAATATTTATCTACAAGACTGACAATTGTTTTGGGGCGAGGGAAATGTAAATTAACTCCGAATAAACTATAAAGTATGGTGCAGTTTAATAATATTTTAATTAAATTTTTTAAACTGCAGACATTGATAAAGTCTTGCTTTGGCTCATCAATCAATATTCTGATGAATTCGTTAAACTTCTGCAAATTTTAATTTATACTTTTTTCTTTAAGTACTTCCTTTGCTTAATTAGGGTGACAAAATTATATCAATATTTACAAGCCTATTTCCCTTCAACCCGTGTTTAGTAAGGATTTTGAAAAAACTTTATTAATTACAGCGGTTGAAATATGTACAGTGTTCATAAGTTCCTTTAACCTCCTTCGTTATTTTTGTTACTAAAAATAAGTTAACACAACTTTTGTATATATCTTGTGTTGCATAGGAGGACACATTGTTTGACATGTCTGACTTTCTATGATTTTTGGGGGCTTGGGGGAGGGGGGGAGGGGAAGGAGTTAACAATTTTAAATGAAATTGTAGGTCATGTAATACACCATTGTATAGTTTTTAAAAGAGAAACAGAATGGCACAAACTAGAGTTTAGTATCTTGCTTCGTTTCAAAGTATCGGACAATCGAAATTTTGGAAAATGATATTTTTATTATAATAAAATCAAAGCAGGTTATTAGTTTGTTAATATTAGGAATAAGTATGTTGATGAGGGTACTATTTTTATTTAAAGGTTATTTCGTCCATGTTTGTATAACTAGCTTTAAATAATTCAAATACAATCAAAAAATCTTACCAAGACAGGATATATCATTTTAGTTATATTTTAAAAAGATGGTGTTCAAATAAAAATATAATTTCAGAACTTTGATTGTCCATTACTTTGAAATGAAGCTCGATACTAAGATTTAGTTTGCGCCATCCTGTTTCTCTTTGAATAAGGTTTACAATGAATGGTGTATAACATTTTCTACCTTTACGTTTGAAATTGTTAACCCCCCTTACCTCCAAAATCATAGAGGGCCAGATATGTCAAAAAAATGTGTCCTGTTATGCAACACAAGATTTATAGAAAGTTTTGTTAACTTATTTTCAGTAATAAAAATAATGGAAGGGTTTATAGTGTGCTTGAAGAGGTCAAAACAGCAGATTTGTTCAGCTTTTGTATTGACAATAAGTTCAGATGGGATAACAAATATTTGTGTAAAAATTAGTAAGATACTATTTATATTGAGAAATTAAAAATACTTCAATCCAACTATTCTCTTGACAACGTACTATGTCTTGTATATCCATATCTGAACAGTAGAATCTTTTTTTGGAGAGATTTGTCAGTTCAGAATATGCAAAGATTCTTACTAGGCTACTATAAGGCTTAATAGCAGGTCTTAAAAAACTGATTCAAAAAGGGTTTGCGTTTAAAGAGTTTGGATTTGTTACACTTCCGATAATAAATATACTTGAGATGAATAATTCCACTTTAAATTCAAATGTGATCATGTCTATATATACAGGATGTTTCCAAACTCTATGCACTACCTTCTGGTTCTGGATATTGTTCTTGAGGTTAAAAGAAACGTAAAACATCGTATAACCATGAATATATTTTTTTTTGTTTATACAGTTTGTTTCTTTATTTCGTGTGTCTGTCTGTATGCAATTTGTGTGTAAAATGGGTAGTTTTTTCGTAATATTAAGTTGAAAAATGTAAATGTTTTTTTACACGACCTTATAGCTCATCTGGTTCCCTCATAATCAATCAAAACGTAAAATACCATAAAAGTACTTATTCAAATCAACGAGGGGAGTTTACCGTAGGGCAGTTTCTCTTACGAGGCCGGGATGCAAATTCAGTACGCTGCAATCGAAGCAGTCCAAAATCCTAGGTCGCAAGGTTGAGGTGCAAACTTGTGAAGCGAGTTTTTCCGCTACGAGCGGAACGAAGCAGCGCGTGAGCCAGGGTTGGACAAATTCTACTTAGATATTTCGTACACGTAGGCAGCTATTCAACGTCTTCGTGAGTAGACCAATTTCATAAATTCTTGGTTGATACTATAAATTTTTTAAATTCGCTCAACTCACGTCAGCGGTTCAGCTGTTTAATGGAATTATCTTATTTGTGCAAGGTTATCGATTTACAAAAAAATATGTTATTTTATTAGTCTATTTGCAAAATCCTTTTAGAATCCAACTTAATTAATTTGGTCTTGTAAAATTATCGCATGTGCTTTGTTCTTATGAATGTTGAACCATCAAACTAAAGACGGAGTTTTACCCTGAATTTGACAGTTTTGACAGTTGTACCATTCGATAGGGAAATAAGCGAGCTGCACAAATCTAAAAACGGATTTGCGTTAATAAACGGGCTTGACTTTTTTGTACAAATTTACTGTTTTTCAGTTACTCCCATTTAAAAGTTTTAAATGGTTGCAGCTTTGAAACGAACAATTGTAACAAGTTGTTTATTTTTATCAATCTAAGCCTTTTATCAAACTATAGCGTTCAATTTAATTAATTGGCCTTGCAAAGTAATTATTGCCTACACTTTGATGCCATTAATGTTGAGCCTGTCAAACTAACGAACACTGTTCTCTAGCTGCTATCCCATGTCTGAAAGTAACCACTATCACAGCAGTACCGTTGATATAAATTGAAAGAGGCCACACAAAATGACTCTTAATTTAAAATTTGGCCGCCATTTTGAAAGTGATTATTGGAACAAGTTGATTATTTTTTCAATCTACGTCTTTACATTGATGCGTAACTTGCAAGCTGCCAACTCAACTGGTTAGGCGTTCTAGAGATATACATTATTTAGTAAATAAACGAAATGGTGGACAGCTAATAAAAGAAGTATTCTGGACAAATGCTTAAAGGAAGTTTTTTTCTTTATTTTGTCCCATATTATCAGCTCCTGAATTATCTCATCGCGTTGCCCCCTGTATACAAGACACAACATATTTGTACGAAAAGATGTGAATGTAAACGTGATTTCTAATAACTGCCTACAACACTCATGAGTTAATAATACTAATAACATTTAATTGTCTTAAATATATCAAACCCAAAAAATTTTAAAAATGGTAGCCATTTGAAAGTAGCTATTTCATTTCAAATTCCACGAACAAATATAATTCAATCACTCAGCTGAAACGCTGACGTGAGTTGAGTGAATTTCCATAGTAAGGTTATTATGTTTTAGGGTATCAACCAGCTATTTGGGAAATTGGTATACTCACGAAGGCGCTGAATTGCTGCCTACGTGTACGAAATGGTAATACAATTTGTTTGCACCTCAGCCTCCATCCCCGGGTCATGCGCTGCTTCTTTTCACCTTGACCTTCTGGACTCGGATCAGGAGCAGCCCCCAAGGTAAAATCCGTAGATTTGATTAGGATGCTTTTATGGCAGTTTACGTTTTTTGCCATCGGTGCTCATTGACCGCTCCCGACCTTAGATCTCACCAAAAGAGTCATGCAATAGCTCATCTTTCCTTCGGAAATTCGCTTTATAATCTTTCCTTACATATTTTGTTCCACGAATTACGATAAAGTAAAGAAATTAACTGGGGCTGATTGTCTTAGTAACAAAGGCAGTGTAAAATGTCACTCAGCTGTTCGTAATTATAAATGGTTTTACAATTTTTGATCAGCTGTAATATCATATTATATAATAATTATCATTTTAGACAATCATAACTTTATTTATAACTAGTAAGCCCCCGTGAAAAATAACAGGTAGAATAATTAGATACACGTAATAAATACACCATTTATAATAATACTATTTAAAAACAACAAACTTTGGGTCTTTTTAAGAAGAGGGTCGCCATGAATGTAAACTTACTGTGACTAAAGACTATAGGCTAAGTTAGAACATGAGGCTATATATTTTTTTTTTTCGTAGCTTGAGTGCAGTTAAACATACTGTGACTAAAGACTATATACAAGCATTAAAAAAACCCTGAAGTTCTAACTTATAGTCTTAAGTCACAGTACTTCCGCTCTTTATGCAATAAGAGCTAACGGCGCGCGATAGGATGACGCTTGACCATCGAACCTGAGAGTCCGTAGGCAGGTAGGCACATTGTGGATAGTTTCGTCGATATGCATCTCCGTCGGTACATCTAACTCATTTGTGAATAACCTATTTGTGTAGGAAACATTTTAATAGTGGCGGCCCTCTTCTTAAAAAGACCCCAAACTTTATCTAGGCCTACCTAACTATGCTAAGGGTATTTTTAGCCGAATGTTTGAAGAAAATAAAAGCTATTACACTCGACCCAACTTAAAAACGGTTTGTCGGAGGAGGGTAAAACTTCGTGTCTATCCGTTTCAGACCATTTGGAGACGATAACCAAAATGCATTACTTTATATATATGTTTTATTCCCGGATTGATAAATGGTAGTAAATATGCTTAAAAATTGCAGATTTTTTGGTGAAAGGGTCCTAGTAGGATTCTTCAGATACACTTTTTTAAATTTTTTTATCCGATTCAAAATGGCGGAGTTATACCGATTAATCGTTTTTGGTTATGGATTTAAGGGTATATAATTTTTTAAGTATTTGGGTTTTTCCCACCTTGATAAAATGGTAGCAAATATGCTTCAAAATAGCTGAAATTTTAGTGAAAGGTTCCTTGTAAGATTTTCCAGGCACTGATTTTTTTTAAGATTTGAAACAAAATGGCGGCCGTGTTTGATTCAAACCAAAATGGCAAAGTTAGAGCAAGAAAATTGCATTATTTCTCCCACTCACAAGCCCGTGTGCAGTTTTTGAGCTATATCGTTCGAAAGGTAATTAAATTTACTACAATCCTGTGCAAAGGTATTTCAGGTACAGTCCCCGGAACAAGGCACAACATTGATAGGAAACTCCTGATAAATGATTTTTTTCATTATCCGTGTAAGGTTTTGCGCAATTTCTTCCACTCAAAAGCCCGTGTGCAATTTTTGAGCTATATCGTCGAAAGGTAATTAAGTTTACTACAATCCTGTGCAAATGTAATTGAAGTACAGTCCCCGGAACAAGGAACAACATTGATAGGAAACTCCTGACAAATGATTTTTTCATTATCCGTGTAAAGTTTTGCGCAATTTCTCCCACTTATTAGCCCGTGTGCAATTTTTGAGCTATATTGTTTGACAGGTAATTAAATTTACTACAATCCTGTGCAAAGGTAATTCAGGTGCAGTCCCCGGAACAAGGAGCAAAAATTGATAGGAAACTCCAAACATAGCCCTAAAGTATAATCTAAGCTAGGTTTTGTTTAAGTATTTCAGATGATTGGTGAAATCAGGTGTTATATTATATTGTTATTCACGTACGTACGTACGTACGGACGAACACTAAGGTTTAAAGGAGTTTTTTTAGCAAGAAATCCTGTTAATTTATTTTACGGTATTCATGAAAACTTCGTCCTCATCACGTACGGTATAGCCTATCATAAGGACGGGTTAACACATCTAAGATGAGCCGAAACTAAATTGTCTTCTGCTGGTACCAGTATCTTGCGTTTGACACTATTACTGGGAGATACAACAGGTGTAAAATTTTGACATTTATATTTTTACAAGATAACGTGAAACTGTCATTAAAGAATAATTCTAGATAATGTATTGACATGAAGGTAATGAATGGTCAAGCATACGGTATACGTAATGTACTCTCCTCACAGATCAGGCATTGCAAGACTGATAACGCGTGACGTCATCTTAGATACGGGAGACAGCCAAGTTATATAACACAAAGTATGCATGATTGTCTCGTGACGAGATCGCGCCCATCTCGTGTCTCGTGCGGCTTAGTGACTCAGTAACGAACTCTCTTAAGGGAGTGTTCACGCTGTAGATTATTGGCATACTGCTGGCTTCTTTTGATTGGGTGATTGTCATGAACAGTGTGTCGCAGTGATTTGGTAAACACTTAAATATGGAGGTACATATAAACGTATGACGTTACTTGATTAACATACATAGTATTGTGTTACCAGGATTTTGTAAAACAGTTATAACTTCTGTCCTGTGAGCCGAGTAAAAGCGTGCCGTCTGAGAACCTCTTATCTCTTTGGCTGGCTAAACCCATTAAAAATAAACTAAAAGAATAAGTGGAAAAAATGTTATCATTAAAACATCTGCAAAAACGCCCGCTAAAGTATGTAGTTTTGTTTGGATTTCTTACAATAACAGTTTTTACTTTATCACGGGGACATTGGTATAGGGCAGCTTGTTGCTAGCGATAGGCGTTGTCGCTTTTATTTGTGACTGAAAAATAGTATCCCATATTAGTAGTTAATATCATTATTTTTATTAGCATTGTAATTTTTGTCAAAAGTTTTATCCAATAAATGTTACATCTGAAACTGCGATGGTGAGTGTCTGCCTAGACAGTTTTTGTGTTTCCTGATGTATTTAAAAACTGATTGTTTTAAATTGGCCGCTAACACGCTTATTAATTGTGATTACCTACTTTAAAGTATTTTGGGCATTACATTTTTTCTTTAAACTAAATTAAAAAATAACGCTAAATTACTTATATTCCTATTAGATGATTTTAATGAAACCTCACCAAAATGACGTAAAATCGTCTACATTGGTAAAAGGTGGGATTTCCCAGCTCTGCATTTTGTCCGCAGCGCACTACGCAATGTGCCGTTCTTAATGCTGAGTCCACTGCGCTGCGCAGTTGAGTGTTCTTAAATCCGCACTTGTTTAAGGCTCAACATTTCTTTGCTGGAGTTTGGTGAGTGTGAGTGAACATGAGTTCTCGTCCTCCCTGTAAAACCCATCTTGCTGCGTTCCTCCTTTTATTAGAAGAAAAAAAGCTCGAAGATGAAATCGACTATCTTGTTGGTTGTTATTGTAAAGTGCGGAAATCTGTTAGTGGCTATATATTCTTCGAGTGAGAATGTAGGAGTTTGTAATCTTCTAATTCACAAGCATTTGCTTAACAAAGAAGCAAAATTTAAATCTTATTTCCATAAGCAGTTCAACTTTTCTGACCGTAAATTTTGCTGTTCTGTACAACCTCTATCACAATAGTATATTAGGCGCTGATATACTATTGAACGCACACAAGTATAGTATATTAGGCGCTGATATACTATTGAACGCACACAAGTATAGTATATTAGGCGCTGATATACTATTGAACGTACACAAGTATAGTATATTAGGCGCACAAGCGTTATTGAAAAAAAAGTCTGTTGCGCTCCGCACTCCGTACTAGACTGCTCTCAGAGGAGTCATCCAGTTGCGCAGACCGCACTGGTTGAGTGGTATAGAAACACGCCTCTGCTGAAGCCATTGTCTGCCCTTTGTCCCGCGCCCTTCTACCCCTTTCCCTTTACTTCTGTTTGTTAGCCAAGTAACTTGTTCTATGTTGCAATATTTATAATATGTTTGTTTTCCTATTTTTTCCGTAATCTGTGTTTAAGGCTCGGCTCCCTAAATTCAAAACGGCGAAGTTGAAAACCAATTTCAATGTTAAAATAACCTAACCATACCTTCACTTTTAAGCATATTTTTATGTTATTTTCGTCAAAAACGAAAGATGTATTTTTTCTTAAAGTAAAATAGATTGTGGGTATTGATTGCTAAGGCTTTTTGCAATATCTGTTTTTGCAACTGAGTAAAAAATTAATAAAGTTTACTATTTTCTACTATTTATATCTTACGTTTATGAAAAGAATAAAACGGTTTTTGAAAATGTATTCAGCAATCAACCTTCGCATATGACAGTACTTCAAAATGAAACCTAATTTTTAAATTTATTCCACGAATTAACGGGAAAAAATTATTTATTCTGTAGCATTGCTCTTACGGGAATCAGATTTAATATGGTGGACAGCCTTCCCTTAAGCTGCCTTGTCTCAACCGGCAAGACTCAATAACATTTTGTAGAATCAACTCCTATAAAAGCGAGTGTACGTCCGTACGTGAGTAAAAATATAATATAACAGTTGATTTCACCCATCATCTGTAATACTTAAACAAATCCTAGCGCAGGTTATACTTTGGGGTCATGTTTACAACTTCAATCAATAATATAATGACTTGTGAAGTAGATTTTTTTAAATATGAGTTATAGAAGTAATATAGAAATTGTAACATTTGCTTTAAGGTTATAAAATTAATATAAATACAACCTTTTATCATCAGTGTATTCATTAATACAAATTTAAAGAAGAGATTTCCATTCTTTTAACTTTGGAAACATTCGTATATCTTCGCGTAACATATAAACATATTCGATTATTAATTTCTTCATTATAATATTAATAACTTCTAAATCATTTGATCTATCAATATGAAATACAAATCCATTATTTATCTTTATTTAGATATACAGGGTGGGTGAAAAGTCTGATAACGTCTTAATATTTCGTATATACGGAAAATTTGAAGGTAGATCTGATTAAGGAACCTACTCTAAGTAAAAATACTATTTTATTAAGATATTTTTAAAAATCCGCCATCTTGGTTCTGCCATCTTGAATGTAACTTTGTTCTTTTAAATGGGAAGGTGGTCATATGATACATCATTTCGAAGTAGAGTCTCAAGAGAAAACCAACGGTGACATTTGCACACTCATATTTTTAACCGATTAAAAATGGTGGAAAAAATAATCGAAATCGTGTTTTCAGATTTGCTCCAGTTTGCTGTACTGTTTAAAAAAAATATTAATTATTATTCTTTTTTGATTTATAATTAAATAAGCTTTCAAACGATATGCCACACAATGACATTTGGGAGTATTTAAAATTTTTGAGTTACAGCCATTTTGATTTTTTCAAAATTGATTTCGATTGGTTCAACCTAATATCGTTTAGTGGCATATAGTTTGAAAGCTTATTGAATTTTAAATAAAAAATATTAATTAATATAAAAAAAAAACAGTAGAGTACATCAAAATGAGGCAAAATCGGAAAACACGATTTCGTTGTTTCTTTGGCCGCCATTTTTAATCGGTTAAAGATATGGATATGAAAATTTCACCGTTGGTGTTCTCTAGAAATTCTGCATCGAAATAATGCATCACATGACCACTTTTCTATTTAAAAGAACAAAGTTACATTCAAGATGGCGGAAATTTTTTTTGAAATCTTAATTAAATAGTATTTTTACATAGAGTAGGTTTCTCAATCACATCTTCCTTAAAATTTTCCGTATATACGAAATATTAAGCCGTTCTCAGACTTTTCACCCACTCTGTATCATAATAACGTATATAAATAATCCACGTCAGCTTGATAAAGTCTGTGGTTTTTAAATAGTTTTTTTAATGGATGTATATTTCTGATGTGTCTAATTAATCTGCCTGTGATTTTTTACATGGGCTTACTAGTTTACTAATTATTTTGCGTTTGTTTTTTCATTATTTTGGGCATGTACTAGTAGACTGCTAAGCTTCAGGGAACACATTTTTATTTAGTAAAATACTAAATGTTCAAAATGCACATACGACTCCAACATATTTTTGTTTTGCCTTTTGTAGGTAAGGTATTCCTATACAATATCATCGTAAAATTTGACGCTTTAAAGAAAAAATGAGGCATACGGACAGGCATGACTTATTACACTAGACTACGAAATACTAAAACACAAAATAACAATAAAAAAGCAGTTTATCTGCTGTTATAGGGTTAATAATCCCTTCAAGACCTCCAAATTACTTTCTTGCGTAGGATAGTTGACCTTCAGCAATACTTTGTTTAACGCTTTCACTAAATCATGCTAAGGGGTTTTAATATAATTATACCATAATAGCATAAATATTTTCATTCGATTTACTTGTTTTTCCCGATTGGTTGTTTATGTATAAAGTTACAAGTTATTTCTAATCGAAACATCAGTAAATTTCCACGACTTATTAGGTTGAGCAGAATATAATAATAATGTCCTTACTTAATAACGATAAAGAAAATATTTCCACGGACAAAAGACATGCAAATTACGTTTTCTAGTTCTGTTTTTAGTTTGCTCACGTCAATTTGGTTTGTTAAATATTTGCAGCTAACGCTTTGGGATCTTTACGGTTGTTTTTTCCAGATTAGCAAAAATGATATATCGAATTCGAAGCAATATAACATGCTATCGAACATAATATATATATTCTTAACATTAACTATAAAATTGATGTTAAGCTTTCATTGTAAATTAATATATTATTCGGTTCTTAAAACTATTAAAAAAAGTTGTTTTATTAAAAAAACCTAAAACATTAAGAAATATGCACACAAAAATAAATTTTAGTTGTAAAATATATACAATTTCGATAAATTGATATTTTCAATCCGATTTATTTTAGGTATCGTCGATACATGAACTTGCGATATTTCAAAAATACGAATTTAAACAAAATTTGCCATCACTAGGAACAAACCAATTTGGAATTATGTTATACATTAAAAAAAGTCTGTAGTATTTTTCGTGCCTTCCGATAAGGCTTGCCGTTATAAAAAACTTTACAGACAAAAGATTTTGGTAATATTTTGATTTTGTTTCTACTAAGGTAGGAATAAACTGTTGGTTACGTGGGCTAATTGCGGATCAAAAATTGTTTCAGAAAATAAATTGTGATAAATTTAGATGGTTTACAATAACCTTGAACGGATTTGATAATTAGCCTACTAAAGGATTTGTGAATTTGTTTTACCTTCATCTCCTGTGGTCTGTAGTTCTTGTGCTAATGGTCCCACTTATGAAAAAACAGTTCAGACAATGATTTTTGTAATGTTTATGATAATTAGGGTCATTATTGTGTCTACTGAGGAAATAATGCTTTTTCAGTTCTACGGCCCCATTTTGGCCACCCCTAGAACAAGCGTTGATCGTATCAGCAATCGTTTTCTAGAAAAGTTTTGGATATTATTAGCAGAACGTAACCAAATGCATGTCTGGTTAACTTTTTCTATGTTTCTTGTAAGAAATAAATGTACAAAATTTGAGCTTTCTAGCTTTAAGG